>JAZHYW010019708.1:0-13070 GCA_037355805.1 Ixodes ricinus | reverse complement strand
TATGTATTGCCTGTCGTATCTCGGAGTAAGTGTATAACTGCTAGGCAATAAAACAAAGTGCTTCTTCTAATCTTGTTTACCGGCACACAAGCCCTCCGTGCGGCTTTTGCGCAAGAAAGCCTGAAAACATCGTCCCCATCGTCTGCTTCGTTTCAAAACTGTAGGTATGCACACTTGAGTTATTGGTAATGCATCTCAAATAAAAACAGCGCAAAACAAAACAACAAAAATACCAAAAACAACAACAACAACGAAGGACGAGTTTTAACAGACTGGCCAGACTGCTGGTCTGTCCAATTTTAACACGTCCTCCTTTTTTTTTTCTTTTTTTCGCGCTGTTTTAATTTGTTGTTTCAAAAAAGATTGTTCACCCCCTTTGTTTTTATAGTTTTGAAGCGGAAAGCCGCGCCGTCTTTGCTCATACCTCATTAAAAAAACAGACTGTTCCCTGCAAACATGTTGACAGAATTATCTGCGAGCAGGCGTTTCGGGCAAACGCTTGAAGCAAATGTTTTCCATGTATGCTTCTAACATGGACAGTTTTTTTAATGGCCAATGTGACCCTACCCAAGTGAGAAACATATGCCTTCAGTCCGTCGGGGAGCCTTGGGGAAACCAGTTCTCGCACATCTATTACAGAACGATGGGATCTCCGGTATACGCATTGCGCATGCGTTAGCAACAGAAGACTCGCATATGCGCAGTTCGTACCGGAGGGAGTATCGTACTGTACCGGATGTCCAAACGACTGAAAACTCCCTAGTGTCTGGAGACCGTCTTTGCATGATGTGGCAAATACTGCGAAAGCGCTGTATCGTTTTTGGAACGTTTACGCTTCGGGAGTCGCTTTCTGACTTCCTTCTGATGGTAACCATATTTTCACTTCATACTCATTTGACATTTCCTGAATCAATAGACTTTGTTAAATAGCAAGTTTCAGAAGACACTACTGGAGCCTTGCAGCATGCTTAGGATTGCGCGTCCCGCTGTCGCGGTATATCACCCGGGGGCGCGCTTGTACATGCTCTGAAGGCCCGGTAGTGCGGTACACGGAACACGGTAACGGTTTGCTTAATGTCTTAATTACAAAATGTCGCTTTTGTTTCATTAAAAAAAGTCTCTACGTTTTTCGAGTATAAAATTTACATGAGTCAGTATTAACGTTATATAATACATTGTGATCTCAAGGTTTTAATAATTGTTTCAATACGTCTTGCTTTAAGCTGTTTCAGTTCAAGGAATGCGCGTTTACAACAACCAAGTCGAAAATCCAAGTGCGTATCACGGCAGGTATGTCGTCATGAAGTCAATTCTAGTTTCCTATGCCCAACTGGTCCTCCGTAAAGATGTACAAATCAATCATACACAATAAAAAAACGAATGAGGAAAAAAAGAAGAAAAAAAAACAGGAAAAGCTTGAAGCAGAATTGGAGGATTGTTTAATTAGGATCCGGACGACCGTAAACCTTCGGAGCGAGCGGTGCAACCCGTAAGTGACGCAGTCGCTCCGCAGCAAATAATTTTATAACGGTCCTATGAACCTCGAAGCGACCAATCGCGAAGTGAGAATATTTTGTCATACGAACCACGCCCGGCGTTTTCGTAAGCTGCTCGCGCGTCGGGCCATTACCGGTGTGGCGCTGCTTCCGCACTGCGCATGTGCCGTAATAGATGCTCTCTGCTTCTGTACATTACTACAGAATTTTCTGCGCACACCGGGTTTCGAAACGTTTCGATTAAGTCATTCGTATGCTTTCAACTTGTCTGCCAGGTGTTTGTGATCAATAGACCTCCTTCATACGGGAAAAGAAAGACGCCTCAGACAATAGGGAGTTTTAGGAAGCAGTTTTCCCAACCGATATGCTCGATATGAACTGCGCATGTGCTATACCGCAGAAGACTCGTACGTGTGTGCAGTGTACCGGAGGTACCTATCAGAATCCGTATCGGATGTGAAAAAAGAGGCTCTCTCAAACTTTCTACTGACGGTAAATTGTATTCTATATCGCGCGTTACCCATTTGATCCCTGCTTTTTAACGGTTAGTGACGATTTTGCTTAATATATGTTTTGTTTTGTTTTCGAGACCAAAATGAAGACGCAAAAATTGTTTTCAAACTCAAAAACGAGTGATATTGTGACACTTTTAATTATTAGAACGTACCCAATATTGAGCCCACTATTTTTCTCATATATATATATATAAATGATATAAATAGGTATGCTGAATTCCCCACATATGGTGATGTACGCTGGCGATACCAATGCTTTCAGTGGCAATACAAAAGCGTCCTCTAAGCTAACAGACAAATGATCATCTTCAAAAACTTTCAGAATGGCTGGAAACAAACACGTTAAACTAAAGGTGGACAAGACAAAGTACAATATATTTAACGATTACAACGCACGACAATAGTGTAATACATCTGCCAATATAATAGCACCTATATGTCTCAGGTTATGGAGCAAAAGTTTCTTGGCGTCTGGTTTAATGAAACACTTACTTGAACACTCACGTGAACAAATTGAAAGGGGACCTATCGAGAACAGTAGGCTGTATGTATGAAGTAGCAAGGTTATTACCAGGGAAGTGATCAAAAACCTGCATTACTCTTTCGTTTTACTCAAAACTTTGTTATGGAAGTATGGCATGGGGACATAACCACTTCCACAAATTATAGCAAATTAATTATTCTCGAGAAAAGCGGTTTTACTGCATTTTTGAAAACTATCAAGAAAATGTTCGTGATTTTATAGCAGTCTATTGTTCACAAAACATAACATGCATTGAAGCAAACCAAAATTTATTACTTTAAAATTATGCAAACAATATACAAAGAAAAACTTTATCAAATGGATGAAGTGCCATCGCAACCTTATCTTCTTAGAAACGCCAAACAGCAAGACTCCTAAGGCTCAGGACAAATTATGGAAAACAAAAAACTAAATTATTAGGTTCCTACATTACTAAACATTTTTGAAGGGCGTACTGATTTACAGTATCATTTAATAAATATGAAAGTAACATCAAACACACCCTTGAACACAACGAATATATTACATGCAGTAGAAATTGTTTCCCAGTGTTGTATCATTGTGTTTGTTACATGGCTGTAACCTCTGTAGTACATACCTTGGTGATTTTTTGCTCCTTTGATCGTTTTATACTATACGTCCGTGACTACGAATCAATGTCGGTGAATGATCGATATCTTTGTGTGAAATTATCCAGCTGGGTTTAGAATTTTAAAACGTTTTCATGAATTGTTTTTTATTATTTGTAACTATTATATCCATCTGAGGACAAATTAATCCTTGCTTAAGAATCGTAAAATAATTTCTACCGATATTGTGTGAAAAGTGAGCATGTTTGCTACTATGGTAGATATATGTTTTTTGTTTACTTCTTAACGTATATATGTAACTAGTCGTAAGTTTTAGCTGTTAGGAACTGTGGGGGGAGAGGGCTCAGCTGCAGCAGAAATGCCTTATGTCTCTACCTCCCTACCGGGTCTGTCCGTTAGAAACTCAAATCAAACTTCAAACTTCAAACTACTCGAAGAATAGTGTTAATGAAATTTGCGCGTACCAATAAAAAAATCAATTTTACTTGGAATGTTTTTTTTCTTTGTTTCCCAGAAAACCGTGTTTTCGGAGAAAGGATGAACTTATTACAGCCTGCAGCAGTCCTCATGGAATACTAGGCGCTCTTTAGATTGCTGACGCTTTGCCTGCACTTCCATTTTGGGCTTCGACCCGAGTCGCACTAAAAGTCCCAAATCGACTAAACAACTTTGTGGTAAAGTACCGTAGGATAAAGTTTTTTTGTCCCACCTCCCAGAGTCGCTCAACAGCCACAGGCGTCGTTTTTATAGCATTTGTAACCGTAAATAGCAGTCAACGGTAAACATATAATCAAAACAGCGCAAACAAACACTCAAACACAAGCAGAAGGGACACATGACACGCGCTGTCCCTTCCTTCTACTTTTCCTTGTGCTTGTTTGCGTTGTTTCTATTTATATGCTGACAATGCACCACCGACTAACCCACTCCGAATAATACTCGCAGTCAAGGACTTTTAAAAAAATTATTTGACGTCAAGGGCGGACGTTTGGCAGTACCACGTTCCTTCAACTGGCGCAGTAACACTAGCAGTACTTGACACAAAAGACATGTTCGTGGCACACACTCATGTATCGAAGCAAACATTTGTTTCGAAAATGCTGGAGGCAGTGTGCACATAAGTCTCATCATGGTATACTTGCAGCGAGCCATGTGTCTTTGGGACAATTTATGCGAAACAGAATGACTTTGGATTTACATGAACAACATAATGGCCTGGAAAACTTGGACATTGTTTAAAAAACTAGTAAAGACGTTCTCACCCAAGCGCTACTATCCACGTAGAGTAAGAAATAAAATCAAAATGAAACTAAACCTCTAACCCTAAAACAAAATCTGAAGAAAAAATGTTGATAATTGTTTTTTATCCGGATGTAGCATCTTTTTACTGGCGCTTCATTTTTCTCTTATTGATATGCCTCCTTGGCCTCAGAAATAATATAATATAATATATTATAATATATTATATATACAATTATTTTTTTCCTAACGAAACGAAACGTTGAAAGGTAAGTGCAAGTGAAAAAAAAGTCGTGAAAACAGATCTACTGTCTCTTTGTCGCCTCAAACCAGCAGTCTGTAACGCAGGCGCCAACCAAATTTATAGTATATAATGACAACAAAATGCTAGGAACTTATACGCTCAATAATAAAATGACAAAACCTAAACACGAGCGAATCTACCACACGATAAAAACAACACTACACTAAAGCGATAGCGCGACGGAAAACGACTTACACAATTGTGAATGCAAAAGAATACATTAAAACTCAGATTAAAAAAGCAGCACATTAGCTTAAACCAATCATCACTCATTGTAGGCGATCTGGTTTGGAGTAAACAATTCTCGTAATATGCTCACTGATATATTACTGGGATGGATATCTTGCCAACTCAGCTGATTAAGAGTTCATGGTAGAAGTATAAGCTCCAGTTTAGTTGCTGTAATTCGTTTTGAAAAAGGTACTTTCCAAAATTCCTCAGTTCGGGTTGGATGGTTATATGTTTTGGTGTTAATTTCTAATAATTTTTCGAGGTGTGTTGGGGTAGACTAGTTTCCATAGTATATTTTGCTCTGTGAACAATATTTGTAAAAAAAATTGGAGTAGCCGAGCGTTCTTCCTAAAGGACGTGCCAATGTCTCTAAGATACTCATATTATCTCTCTCTCTTTCTTTTGTATATAATAAATATTTTCATTAGACCAAGTCGAGCAAAAGACAGTTAATTGGATATTTGATTTCAGCATTAAAAATGCTTCTTAGTATCTTATTTTTATACCATACATATTCTTGTAGGCTAAGTATGGGAATAGTGCCCCATTTGAGATGAGAGCGTTACCACTTGTCCATTTGTTTTTTC
This sequence comes from Ixodes ricinus, assembly GCA_037355805.1. Classification (NCBI taxonomy): domain Eukaryota; kingdom Metazoa; phylum Arthropoda; class Arachnida; order Ixodida; family Ixodidae; genus Ixodes; species Ixodes ricinus. Next base: position 7,585 of record JAZHYW010019708.1, on the reverse strand, counting down.
TCGACAGGTCCTTGGGGTTGCATGAAAGAGTACGGCGAATCCAGCGAGTTTCTCTGCGGCAGCTTCTTCAAACAGACCCTTTTTCGAAATGTGGTGAAATGGTGCATAGATTATGCGCAGCCGCCGTTATTCGTTAGTCTCATCGCTTCCGGTGTGAAGCCCCGTGATTGGTTCCGAGTTCGCGCCGAGCACTGACGCAACACTCGTGTGGAATGCGTTTTGATCCGTGCACACGCCAAAATGATGTCGATCGAAGAGCTAGTGTCCAACGTGTAGCTCACAGAGCACGACCAATAATGGCGGCCGCACATATGCTCTCTCCATCCATCATCTCTGAAATTTCGAAGGGCAGTCTATTCACGACCACAAATTTTGTTCCCGAGCGATCTGGTTGGCTCAATCCCAGTGTGTTTAGATTGCAAAGTGTTTCCAACGGCTCGATGCAGGTCACGTGTTTACGGGCCCGCGTTTGCAACACGATGCTGCGAGGAGGTAGAATGCTAGCAAATACTTACCAGGGAAGAATACATTCCACTCTTAAAAATGCAGGCTGCCGCGCAAAAAAAAAAAAAAATATTCTGCGTTTTTACCGCATCGGCAAACTAGGCATCGCCAGGCAACGCTCATTCTACAGGCAAAGTTGCTAGCGCGAGAGGTCACGGCCAGATGCGAGGATCGAAGCCGGAGTTCGATAACCTTATTCCGAAGTTATGCGGATGCACCGGCAACCGGTGGAAACATGGCCGGCCGAGATTTCTGGAATACATGGGGCCTGCTATGACGCCAGAGACCGAGGCGGGCGAAACGAACCGGGTCTCCCATTATTCAGAGACTCATATTTCTAGGTAAGTATCATCGAATGAGCAATCTAGTCGGTGATCCTCTGGGCCACGCGAAAGGTGATCGGGCTGACACCTTGGCGTCGTGGTCGTGACCTCCAGCGCCGTTTTTTGCCAGGGGCTTTGGGCGAGAGTCCACATGCCAGGTAGATGATGGCGATGATGATGTGAGTGGCTCTTGATTTACGGGGCTGGCTTTCCTTCGAATTGGCAGTGTCCGTGGCTCACCGGTCACTTGATCGTGCCCTTGTCATCCACGATCATATCTTATTTTGGCGCACGTATGCGCGCGTGGTAAATGAAGGGCTGCAACGACGACGACGTTGAGAGGAGGACACACCGGACGACAGCGGTGCCTCAATCCGGCCCTGGTCCTCGGTAGCTCCACTTTGACATGAGGCTACCTCCTTGGAGCCTGATGCCGACCCAGTGGACCCACAGTAAACAGCGCGCATCATGTTCCTGGGGCTCCTTCATGCACCCATCGAACGGCGTGCCAGATCCCCATGGCTCTGCTGCTCACCCGCCCAACCCGCCTCCCCGAAACCTGGACTTCTGCGAATTGGACTGCCATCCTCCCCAATACCAACAATCCATGTCGTCGTCATCATGCATGTATATTGTCATCACATTATCATGTATCACTAGACGCGGCACCGCGGGCCTCCATGGTACGGGCTGCTGCCTTTCCGCGGTGCCGCGGCTCTCCAGAGCAAAATAAATAAAGACTGAAGACAAAATGCTTTGCTGACCAGCAGCCGGTTACGCCTTAAAAAAGAAGAACGATAGTGTTTCACACATTTATAGGATACGAATTCTCAAACTACACCATACTAGTGACGTCACATGACTGAAATAGCATACGCATTACAGTAAATAACGGATTGTCTCTTGAACGCCAAACGGCAAAATAAACATAATTGGGGAGCTACTTTTTCTTTGGTTTCTAGAAGCCAAATTCAGAAACCGAAACTAAACTAATGTTTGCTGAAACTCGGGGTATATCGTGTGCATCGTTTCGAAAAAGTACCAAACGAAAACATCACGCAACACATTTGACGTTGTTTGACACCTTGAGACACTGGCTTGCACTGGCGCACCGACCGCCGGCGTAGCGTAAGCGCGTAGCTGTGTAATGTCTGCGACTGATAATCTTTTAGCTTATCTGGCAAAAAAGCAAAAAAGAAGAAACGATTTGGCGCGGATACTTCTTCCCGTTAGGGCTGATTCGGCGCTGTAGGCGTTCTGTGTAATGTAAATGAGCGGAGTGGGAATGTACTCCCCATAGTAAAGTATTTGTTGATAGTCTGCCAACGTCTCCGCCTAGATGGATGGATGATTGGATAGATGCCGTTAATGGCTATACCTTGTAAGGGTGGTAGCTGGCGCCACCTACCTCTCCACTCGCTCTCTCCTTTCCACTGGAAAAAGCAGCGCATGCGCACTCGCTAACCAATCGACGCGAGAGGAGGCGTCTCTATTGAAATTTGCAAACGCTCTTTATGGCTAGAGTTGCCTCCTCTCCTTAAATCTAGGCTCTCTCCCGAATCCTGACGTCAGTCTCCTACTCTCCTTCCATTTTATCCTCGGGGAAAACTTTTTCATAGCGTGACGAAAATATTCTAGAGCTAGTAATCAATTAAGAGCTGGCAGTACTGATTAACGTAAAAAGCACGAACGGAAATCGGACAAACGATAACTAAAGCGACGGCAACGAGCGGGTACTCTAATTGCACAGAGGTTGAGTCGTCCAAACGCAGCTAATTTAAGATTTTTTTCCCCGCGTGTGCGCGTTTTGTGAAAGTTTGCAAGTTTAGGATTGCGAGGCTGTTCTGTTTCGAAGACTTTGTTCGGTAATCAAATATTTGTTTTTGTGCAGTTAGAAAAAAAAAGATATCGATATCCTGTTTATAGTGGCACGAGTCAATCACGTTAATTGCTTCTGCCGGAAGCAAGAACCCGGAAGTAGCGGCTGGTCAACAGGAAGAAGACAGGAAGTAGCCGTTGGAACCGTGCACTTTCCGGTCTGCGATTCGTGTCAGCTCTTGTACGTGCCCTATGGGTCCAAATGGACTTGTTTTTTGTTGCTCGAATCGACAATTTTTTAAATTTTATTCATGCGGTATGGCATGATCCCTATGTTCACACAAAAAAAGAAGAAAGTATTCCATCAGAGGTTGCCAAATTAATTTCATACCCCGATTAAATTTCGTTACCTTTTACTCTCCCAAACATTCTTGAAATCAAGGTAAAACAATAATGATTTTTTGAAAAAAAAAGTTAAATAAGTGATTGAGAATTGAATTATATAAAATATGTTTGTTTTACATCAGATTTATTTGACTTAAATCAGTATATTTTAATTAAATTTGCATAGCTTGAAAAAAATTTTATTGCTATATGGATTTGTCCGATTACCGAAAGAATGCGAAATAAATAATTACTGCTAATTTAAACTTACAAAGTACAATTTAGTCAACGAAATTTATTGATGTAAACCTCACCATATTAGAACAAAAACTGTTTGATTTTTTGTAGTCAATAAAAACAGTTTTTTTTTTTGGTATTCTGATTAGCTTTTTTCCTTCTTTTTGCTTTCTAATTTTCTTTGTAGAGGTCGTTGTGTAACTGACGAACTAAGGAGGAAGAAAGAACAACGCTCAAATTTGCTGGTACCGCTTTCTCTTCGTGTTCAGCCTGCCATAAATCTTTTTTCGCTCAATGATTATTTGATTCGGATAAACAAATGCGCATAGAAAGTATCAAACGATAAACATCCCTGAAATAAAATTATACATGTGGGATTAATTTTACGAGAAATGTTTGATTTGTAAAGAGACATCTATCGGGAACGCCCTATCGATGACACAATTAAGGTTTGAAGCGCACGGAACTCCACTTCGATGGGGTTAAGTTCGCGGCAGCGGCCCCTCTGCTGCGGCCAAGTGCCGACGTTGATTGTTTGCACAGTTCGGTGGCGCTCGGAAAACTGACACCATTGGTCACTCACGTTACTGCGACGTTCACGTAATGCACGAGGTTCATGCCTGTGAAACCAAAACCCTCACGGAAAGACAACAGGAACGATTTGTGGAGCAGCTTACCCTGCAAAGGCGCCCATGCATCCCGGTCTCGGCGATGCACGACGCCACACACAACCACACACTTTCGTTTTCTCAAGCCGCTTAGCTGCTCGGATCGTCTGCTCCGTCTTGGTCCGTCGTCTGCTCACCGCTTTTGCTTCGCTGTCGTAAAACCTACCATGCGAATGCGAGTGATACGCGACGAACAAATTCTATAACCAACCACCCGATTCGCATGTGACCTGGTCACGCGATATTTGTGATTGTCTAAACTTTTTATGACTAGGCTTCAAACGAGCTGGAACATGCCCGCTACTATAGTGGAGGGTGGCCCAAGTCACCGGCTCGATCTAAAATGGACCGTAAAAATCGACGCCTGCACCTAGCCATCTAAACTTTTCGTCAAAGGTGTAATTCACGGGTCGGCTTTTTCTTAAAATTACAAAGCGTAGCTCTTTTCTGTAAAAAATAAGGCCAAGAACTTGCCAGGGTCTACGGCTGGCAGCAACGCAGACGACAGGGGTCCAGGAGCGGGGTGTGTTTGGCGTTCGTATTGATAGATGGCGCTATCTCCGTATCGCGACGGCTCGGCGTTCACCGTGGTTTATTAAAATGAATAAAACCTTTTTGAAATGTACCTTCGGTTAAAAAATAAATGCGAGCAATAAAAACAAAACTTAAAGTAAAAACGCGTCTGCAAAACGGCGGCGCTTTTGCTGCCAACGGATTTCATCTGCGTGCCGTCTGCTTTCTTTCGCTGGTCGGCTGCACCTTCAGACGCTGCTCCCGACGCCATCTATCAATACGAACGCCTAACACACCCTGCTCCTGAACTTGGTCGTCTGGGTCACCGCCCGCCAGTAGACCTGGCAAGTTTCTTGGCCCAATTTTTTACTAAAGAGAACTACGCTTTGTAATTTTACAAGAAATCTTCCACCACACATTCGCCATCCAAGGTCACGCACTTTTGCCAGCCATGAATAACCTGCCGCTGCTCATTGTTATTTAACTTCTCGTTTCGCATGTTCAGAAATCCCTCCACATCAGGAATCACTTGGTCGTCGTCGTTGAAATGCTTTCAGGCTTGTTTGGTGAAACTGGAAGCGTCTGCGCCATTTAACCACAATGTCAGAAACTGGGACGTTGTCCCCGAACACCGCCACCAGCTCGGAATGAATGTCCTTGGCATTGCTCCTCTTTAAAACGAGAAAACGGATCACTGCAAGCTTCGACTTCCTCGATGGGTGATGCCATTTTCGTTCCGACGCCCTAGCGGCTTCCAGAGGAACTATAGCACGGGATATATATGCTGTGCCGAAACTAGAGGGACGTGTGCTTGTGCTGTTGCCTGTTTTGTTCCCTTTTCCTAAATTTTTGGTGCCGATAATACGAACTTTGTGACCACCTCTTAAAGACGCTTCCACTGTTTACAAAAATAACAGTCCCCACGTGTTAAATCACAGCCCAGCCAGCACTCGCGCGCAATGGCGGCACGCCAGAAAAGTGCGCGTGCCTAACGCACAAACACAGCAATGAACGCGCCCTCAAACGCTTTTATGGAAAGGTGTATACCCATTAAATCTTTCCGTGTGTGTGTGTGTGTGTTCGTGCGTGCGCTTTTGTCTGCGTGTGTGTGTGTGTGTGTGTGTGTGTGTGGTGTGTCGCGCGCGTGTGCGCGTGTGGATGTGTGGGTGTGTGTGTCCCCTCTAAGATTCGGGGCAATGTTTTTTTGCGAGAGTTGCTTGAAAACTTAAGAGGGGAATCGCTAAAGAATGCGATCCCAAGTTCACGCTAATGCCCCACTCTCTATATGCCTTACTTGAGGCTTTGAATAAATCCCAGTTTATTTCTGTAGTGAAGTGTGCATTTTAGTATTGTTGGGAAGTCGTAGAGAGTCAAAACATATGCGAAGATTGCGAAAGGACGGCGATGAAAAAATAAATGCACAAAGGGTGTATTTTTCTCAACTTTCTAATAAGCTAATAAAATTAAGAAGAAAAGGAACTCGTCGCGTTGTTTTTGCTTTTTCTTGTAAGACAGAAAATACATATAAGCCACTTAAAAAAAAAAGTCGTCAAATTTACTTTGTATTATTTCTCTGTCTTTTCTGCTCTTCCCTTTCATTTAGAGTGCGCCTTAGGGGGATTAGTGACCGAGTGCGTTAAAAACGCACCGCTGCTTGGAGTACATGAAGCGCAAACTCGCGCGACAGAATCCAGGGAACTCTGGGATCAATCTCACACCCTGCCCGTTTCGAGCTGCAGATGAGCATCGTACCGGCGTGCGGTCGTGTATCACTACTGCGTGATGCACGTTAAAGACCCCAGGCTAGCAGTCGTACTGCACTGGCTAAATTTCTCATCTTCAGAGGGTAACAATGTCGCCATACTACTGGCAGACTAAACTCTCACTGTCTAGGCAACTTAGACCTTTTTTTTTCTATTCTCAGTGTGCACCCTTCGGGTTGAAAAAAGTTCCGAAGCACTTAAGTGAAAATTGATTGACCATCTTGTACCATCCTTTATGCTTCGTTTTTTTTTTTTGCAATATGAAAATCTATATTCCGTTTCCTACTTCAGCACGTAGCATACCTTTCTGATGAATATGTAAATTGGCCAGTCTTGACGTTTGTCTTGTTGAGCTTGCGAAGTCTTTCGTGACGTAGTTGTGCAAGCGGAATCTCTTTCGTCTGTGTGTGACGAAAGTTGCAACAAGGTTTAATTTTTGTTTTGGTTTTGTTTGATGTTTATACGTACTCTTGAATACTCTTTTTTGTTGTTGTTCAGGCTAATTCGTTTTTATTTTGTCATTTTAATAGCATCTTCGAGCAGGGACGCCAGCATAAATTATGATCTGCCGTTCCTGTATAAAATGTATAGATTACTCGTTTAATTATTCTGTGCTGCTGCTGTACTTTATATATCATTTTCTATACAAATATAAAACAGAATAAGAAAAAAAGTCGTCCTTCTTTTTTATATTTCTAGACACGTTAGTGAATATCTTAACGTAGGACTACTTTTTGCCAGTTTGAAGCAAACTAATCTTGAGTCTGTCTTGGGACGTTTTGCTTTCGTTTGCGATCTTAAAGCGAGTGTGCAACAATGTTTTATAACTTTACACGTGTTTACTGGCAATAGTATACTCGCACGCAACGCCACTCACGAAGAAGCTTTTCTGTCGTGGTGTATTTTCAAGGATAAAGGCTGACTTTTTTTTTTATCAGCCTATCTTTCACAAAATTGATTACATAGTCACCAGGATAAAACTGTTGATCCAGTCACGGGGATCACCCCACAATGTCGATATCCATGTGCGATTCACAGGTTGAATGCGAGCACAGCGTGAGCACTCGATTTTGATTTGCCACAATCGATGCCTCCACGAGCATTCGAGTTGTGGCTCGTGTCTAATCACTGCAGTGACGGGATTTGTGAAGCCGAACTCTATGTGGCGGCGAGATGTGTTGGTGGCGCCCTCTGTACGGTTCCCTCTCGTGACGTCATTACCTCTGCGAACAACAAGTTGGATGGTGTTTGTAATGGGCATGGTGGAAGCTTGAAATCCTTGCGCTCTGAAACCAACGCTGCAAACAGCTTCGAAATAGACCCTCTTGAAAGATTGCCGTCTGTTGGCAGTTCTGGAATCCCTGCGGAATGGGGG
>JAZHYW010019707.1:0-55411 GCA_037355805.1 Ixodes ricinus | reverse complement strand
TTGTGTATTGCTTATGATAGACATAGTGTACTGCTGTCCTTGGGTTGCCATCGCACTAGTCATTCCTAGTCATGTCCTGGGTTGTGTTAGCTTTGCAACATATGTGATACTGAATGGCATGTTATATCACAGTGCGTTCATTTTGATTCTGGCTTACGACCATGGCGTCCGTCATTTGGGTTCACCCTGATGGAAAGCTTCGCTGGCTTCCAAGCGGTGTTCAAAGCATCTACTGTTATTTGCCGGGTAGACACTGATTGTTTATGCACTTTTTTGTGATAATTTGATTTACTGTCGCGAACTAGAACCCCAAAAGTGTTGTTTCCAAATGCCTCTATTGCGCTTAGAACTTTTATAAGATGTGTAGTCATGCCATTGCTTTTTGTGCCATTTTGTTTGTGACAGCCACAATAAAAACATTGTCATTTACTTTCAGAACTAGTGCCGCCTTCATCTATTATAAGGCCCACCCTTGAAGCGCGTACTATCACACCTGCAAAGGGCCACAGTACCTTCCTGCAGGGGGGAAAAGTGATTCCATCAAGTGTACACTTAACCTGTAATAAGGTGGTGAACTGGGCCAGTTGGTTAATGCTACACATATGATGGGGGAAACAGCTCAGCAAGTGCGGCTACTGAAGAACAAGCACAACAGGACAGCGCTGTCCTATCGTGGCAGTTCTTCGTAGTCCGCGGCCCCTGAGCTGTTTTCCTCATCCATGTACATTTAACCCCAAAGTGGATCATAGTTCCCTCCATAAGGAGGGAAAGTTTGAAACTAGGGTTGTGTACTATTGCCCCGTAAATTGGGCAGCTGTTTCCCTCTATATAGAGCGAAAACCAGCCCCCAAAAGCAGGTGCTGTTGCCTCCAAAAGTACTTAAAAGAGCACTGATATGTCGTCTTTACCTCTCAAAGGGGTTGAAGTTTTCCCTAAAGCAGCTAAAAGCTGACATAAAAGGATGCAATTTAACCCCAAAGAAACTAAGGTCCCTCAAAAAGGAGGCAATGTGCCTACCCTAACCCAGAGGGTAAGTTTGAACCCTCATTGCAGAGGGTAACGTTACCTCTCAAAAGGGAGTTGCCAATTAACAGAGTCAAGTTTACCCCTTAAACAGGTACAGTACCATTTTTTTAAAAGTATATACACTTAAATTAAAACCCAAGAAAGGACCGGACGACACAATGAATGACAGAGGCTTGGCTGATAAACAAATATTCCTTATCGGAAAGGACTAAAGAAGGAGCGCCAAAGCAAACAGTCGGCCCATGTGATTTATTATGGAGGCTTCATGCATTTCGTGCACAAGTTTCGTTTCAAAGCTTCCCCACAACTCCTTTCTTCCATGTTATTGGCCACATAATAACTTTTCGCATCTTTCGCGTAGGAAGTGTTCCGTGAAAATTATCAAATGGAGTGTTTCCAAGCGCACTATTCGCAGGAAGGTGGCAAAGGTTTCTACACAATTCCGACTGGAAGACATGATGTCGGCCGGGAAGGCTGCCAGCTCGTAGATTTACGGTGTTTTTATTCGGCGTGAAGTGTCCCAAAAACGCGGGCCGTTACGCAGGAAAACATTTCCAGGGGCGAATAAAGACGGAAAATAAAGGAGGTGCACACCAGTCAACGGGGAAGATGAAGAGGCACACCAATCAACGAGGCGCAATCGCCCCAAATCCAGATATGCCCGAATATTTGTTACTTTGGAAGAAACCGGACGAAAACCTGCCTTCTCGTCAAAACGCCGCGACGGGGCTGTAATAAAAGAGTCGGGAAAGGTTTGATGGTCAGTTTTCATACGTTTTGCGCCCATGACAGTAGTGGTCCGACGGCGTCAAAACGCCGTCGGACCACGATTGCTTGGGTGGGAAGCACCTGTATTTAATTCACGGATACTTGTGGTCGTTAGATTTATTTGTCTTGTTCAAACATGAACGCGGGAAAACCGTCAAGTTGCACGGACCACCTGCGGACTACGGTCACTGCGTCATGATGTTCAAACGGCCGCCTCATCGTACGAGCTGTCGTCTGCTCTCTCAAACGTTTCTGCTTGTCGTCTGCTCGTTCAAACGACAGCGGCCCGTAGACCAAATCTTGACCCGGTAATTGCGATAAGTGCAGACCTCAAAAGGCGTTTAAGTTTGAAGGTTGCTTCGGGTAAGTAGGCTCGGTGTAAACAGTAGATATAAGGAAATGTTGATAATTGTTACCAGTGGCCATCATCGACTTAGTTATGCCAGATTCACTTGGTCCGATTCTGCTTGCGACTTTCAGGATCGACGTCGGCATCCCAGCTATGGTTCAGGGTTTTGCAGCCCGAGCGACGTCATGACCGAAAATAGCGAGCTGAACCTCGCCATGTGAATCAGGCTTTGGCGTCCATCCTGCGGCGTCTACGCGGAATGAATCACCGCATGTTACATTATTCCCGCCGAGTTTTGCGGTGTAACGAGCCTCGTTAATTTCGCTGATGCCACTCAAGTAGTCAGACATTCTTAGGAGGACGTAGAATCAACAATTCCAACGCGAAAAAGAGCGCGGGGACTCGCACGGACGCCGACAGCATCCCATTTCAATGGTTTGTCTATGGGCGACGGCGAGCTTCAAGCCCACACCCCATCGCGCATGCGCGGCGTCGGTGGCGTCCGCTAGGGGCGCTCCGGTTTGTTTGTATGCATGAGTTGGTGAATATGTATAGAATGTGGTGAAATAAAAACTTTCCGAGTTCGAAGTATGCAATTTTTTTATTTTTTTTATAGTTCCACTGGGCATGCGTATCAACATCTGCGTACCTCCACCATGAAAGGTTCTCCAATGACACGAGTGTTTCTGACGGTACTAAGCTAATCCCCTCACCACCTCCCGAATTTGCGGTTTGAGCGTTGACCAGTTGTAGACATAGCAACATTTATTTTGGGTCCGGAAAGCCGCGGCTCCGCTGAAAGGCAAGAACGAAGACCTGCGACGCCGCGAGTTTACGGTGATGCGATGACAGCGTACAGGTGAAACATAAATGCTGCTAATACTTAAAATTGAGCTTGTGGGTCAGCGTAAGCATTCGTGACGACAGAGCATTTTTTCGCATCATAAAAGGCAAGCATTCATGCACGACATGGTTCACATCCACCGCGTCGGCGACCAACCTGCTCAGCAAGAATGAAGTCAACACCAGCAGCGACATCGAGAGAAGGCTCGACTTCGGAAACCAGCGGTAGGCATTGGTAGTTTACCTGCTTCGCTCTTATCAAGCGACGAGTTGGGAAAGCTAAGGAGAAAAGTACTTGCGCTTTTTACGCACTCCTGAAACACGATGTGATACGTCGTATAGTGCGGGTGTGACATAGTTGCGTCACCAAGTGTTCAGATCCTCGCTGCACCGAGTTCACAGCGCCTCAGCCGCGACTGCGTCGACCGCGTACGTTTCGCCTTTCAAGCCTTTCAAACTTCAGCCGCGATTGCATCGACCGCGGAGGCTTCGCGTTTCAGGCGGCGGGCGCCATGTTTGCCTTACGACAGCGACGCGAGTGACGTCATGTCACTTGACATTTTGCAAACCAATAAAACAACTGGTTTCGTTTTAAAGCGAAACTGACGTCATGTCACGTGGCACCAAACTGCGTTTGACGGAAGTGGCGTCATGTCACGTGACATACAAAACTGCGCTGGCGGAAGTGACATCATGTCATGTGACAAGGGTGCGTGGGCTTTCGGCCGCTTCTGTGTCGGCTTGCTAGAACAGCGTCTCAGAGACTGGGTGAAAGAAAGCACTGCAAAAACTGGGGCGCGCGAGCGTGACGAGGTTCGAGTCCCGCTCAGCTCATGCGCTGGCTTTGGCAGTGCTTCTTTCCCACAGTCTCAGCTGCGACGCTGTTTCTAGCAAGTCGGCCCTCTCTCGGCGCCGAAGAACATGGCGCCGCCACAGTATAGCCACAGTCATGCTTTCGCATTCACAACTAGGGGTGTCACGAACTTTTGTCGAACCTCGATTTGGACGTCAAACCTCAAGGTTCGACGGGTTCTCCGACTTTCGAACTTTCACTAAAGTTCGAAGTCCGACTTAAGGACTGTGTTGCCCGGCGTCTCAATGGTTACCAATGTTTGCACCATATAAAAGCGAAAATGTGCGCTTTAAGCATTCGTTGGTTAGTAATGTGAACCAGTGGTGGCCAATACACCCAACAAATATTTCACTTTTCTCCGCCAGGTGAACTCAACTGTTTTCAATTTCTTTTTTTTATTTTCGCGCATGAGCACAAAAGTCGAACTTCAGTCGATTTTTTAGTCGAACATCACGCTGAAAGTTGGAAAAAGTCGAACTTGGACGAACTCCGAACCTGGGTAGGTTCGCTACATCCCTTTTGACAACTCATAAAAAATGCTTACCTGTCTTTTTTCTTTTTTTTTTGCATCCGTTTTTAATTTTTTTTTTAAGCAGGAAGCGGGTTTTTGTTTTTTGCAACTAAGACCACTTTCTGCCATAATCACGTACGCCTCCAATTTTCTACTTTCGTCAGCGCGCACCGCACCCTGTTGTCGAGAATTCGACCACTAAATGCGTCTGATAACACTGACATCCCGCTCGGTTTCCCTTTGTTCGTGTGAATACTGCACTCAACAGGGGGTAAAGGTGGGTGAGGAGGAGTGGCAAATCCCGTGCGCCGACACCCGGGGTCCCGAGTGAAAGATCGCGAAAGAGAGCGACAGAACACGAGAGAAAGAAAGCAACGTTGCCAGCTGAAGGACGACAGTCGCAATGGTAATCGCGAAGACTGAAAACTCTCAGCAATATAAACAGTGATAATTTAACGTCTTAAACTAAATTCTGAGCTATTCTAACGCTTATAAAAAGCAATATATTCATTACGCTGCATTAACTTCTCTTTTGCCGAAATCTCGGAAATCTGGTGGTTGCGCGGTTTCGTATTCCTCGGCCGCGCCCCACTGCCCCACCCGCGAAGCCGGTTATCTGGTTTAGTTTAGCGTTGACGCGAGGCCGTACATCTGCGCGCTATGCAAAAAGAAAGCTTCGAAAGGAACGCGAATATCTTTCCACCGGTAAGTTCGCGGATTGTTGAAGTTCATGAAACTGCTCTGATGATATAATTATATTCGTGAAATCGAAGGCAGTTGGTAACCATGTGTGGGACCCCGGAGGTCTGCCTGCATGCTCCGCCGCTTGCGGCAGCCAGAATGCATGGGAAAATGGCGGACCTTTTCCTCTAGAGTTAGTATGTATGATATCTATGGCAGTCAAGGGTTCCCGCTTGTTCCGCCGATCACTGACGTCACAGCATATCCCTCCCCGAAAAAGCATATCCCGTGTGAGAAGCCCTTCAGTGGGACTGTGAAGATCGACTGAAGAAAACAGGACGACCTGATTGAGAACAAGATACCACACCTAGAAGTAAAGGAAATGTTTTGGTCTTTGATTGATGCAAATCGAATTTAAAATTAGGTTTTACTGTACGTTTGCTAAGGAAAACAAAGAGTTAACCAAAACAGCTGCGATACTTATAATCTCAAACATGTAAAAACAAAAATAAGTACATTTCCGATGACGAAATGATTTACTTCACAGACAAAATAAATGAAAAATGTAATTAAAACTGCAAAAAAAAAATACGTTTTTTGGGGTTTTTTTATCGCAAAAATAAATTACGCATTGCCTAACGCCCATTTTCAACCCACATATAACGTTAGAAGTCCGAACCAGAGGCAAAGGTTTCAGCACTAACGGTTATCTTATCCAAACGTTTTGTTGTCACTTGAAAATTTCAAAGGGATAATGACTGCCGACGGAACTCCCAAACACATAAAGCTTTATGGCACCAAAAAAAACAAATACAGGTGACAATAGGCTTTATTTTTTGCACTGAAATTTTTAGAAAATAACGAATTTTGAATAAGATATCCGTTTGTGCTGAAACCTTGGCATCTAATTGGACCTCTAGAGCCATATTTCGTAGGAGATTGAGCGTTCTGCAGTGCATAGTTTATTCTTGACGTCAAAATAACCTGTAAATTCTTGGGAGACGCCCTGTACTGTAATTTCTTGCGTTCATAAATATATATATTTTTTAACGATCCATCGCGCACCACATGCTTGATGTCGGTTGTATTCCATAACTGACAACTCAAGCTATAGTGACAGTGTGCTTTTTATTTTACTTTTTCTACATTGGCATTATTTTTGTTAGCTACTATAATTCATTATATAAACACGAAGAACCAGCCACAGGAAGTCACCTCAATTGATGCATGTTTATTTCACACTCAGGCGTATAGAAAGCAAACATACAAAGGAGACTATGCCATAATAAACAGGCTTAAACTCCGCACATTTGCACATACGTATACGGAGAAACAGAATCATAATGAACAGTCGGCAAACTTGTTGACTCATGCAAGCGTATGCTTATACATGCACGAGCAACGGCCACGGTGTGCGCTGAAGTTAATTTCAAAAGAAGCAGAATGGGAACCTCATCGCTTAGATACCTTCAGCACGAGCCTGCTTTGTATTTCGCCTGCTGACTTCCGTTTCTGGCACTGAAAGTTTGCAACCGTTTTTGATGTGCTCACTATCTTACCGCTCGCAACGGGAGCACCACAGGCCTCGCAGATTATCCTGTGAAATCCTACAGTTGGAATAATGCAACTCAAGATCGGTCAAGGGAGGCTTGAAAACTGCATACATACGACGAAAACGATTGAGGATCGTGGTAACGCGATGCGCACTCGTAATTTATTTCAAACTGAAGCACATCAGTGAGCACGTAGTCGCAGCCAGTGGCGGAGTTGGGACAACGCATGCCGGCCTGCTCCAAGAGTTTAGCTGAGATCCACAGAAAACGCGTCACCTGCAAGGCCGCTGTCTGACACCTCTTTCTGATCCAACGGACGCAACGGCGGATCATGGCGCAAGACGTTTTGATAGCACACCGTGCAGTACCAGTGCGGACAGCTTCCCGTAAACACGGGTCTCAGCGACACCACACCGCACAGGTCACAGATGAGTGGACGAGGTGGCTTGGAGAATCGGATGGGCTTCCAGTCCAGGACGGGTGAGAAACCCGTCAGCAGAAACGCCTCCGTTGCTTGCTTTATCGATTGCGCCATCTCAAAGCTCTGCGAGATTGACAAGGACGAAACTGGTCACCGCAATGCATACGGCGGTTCACGGTGTGAACGGCATGGCGTCTCTCTGATGCCCGCCTTCCAGCACGCGCTTGTTGCCTTCCACTGTGCTATATGGCTGCACGCGCACGCTCGAGGTTCACGAGGTGCCGGAGCGTTGTCGAAGACGGAAGCACGCGCTGGAGGCCTAAATCAGGGGTAGCTAAGCTGCGGCTCGCGAGCCGCATGCGGCTCTTCGCGTGTTCAAATGCGGCTCGCGGCTCCCCCCCCCCCCTCCAACTCCCCTACCTCCCTCTCGGTCACACCAGCACCTCCCAAAAAGAGAAATGGAACGCTTTTTTCAATCAAAAGACAGGTTGCGGCTTAGTAGTCTTGTGCTACTGCTACCTTACGTGCAGTTAAACTGCTTTTGACTCGGATAGACTGAAAGTAGTTCCAGTTCCGTTTATTGCTCTCTACAGAAGCTTGCCCCCCCCCCCTCCCCGCGGCTCTTGCAAGTTTCGTGGTTTTGTTTGCGGCTCTTAGTCCGTTCAGCCTGGCCACCCCAGCTCTAAATGCTCGGAAGTCAACACTGCCTAGAAGACAAGGCCGTAGTGTTTACATTCTTGCGTCACCAGCGAAGGCCAACGTTAAACACGGACTGGAAACGGCAGCGCTCGGCTTCCAATCATGTTTGAGCCGAACGTCGACGCAATCGTCGTGTCCAATCTGTGCCCAGCGTTGGCCCTCGCTGATGATGTCATCTCTATCAGCACTACGGGTTTGTTATCTAGGAGGTGTTGTCTAAGTGCGGCGCCACTTTTTTTTTTACATCGGGGCATTTTGATTAATTGGGAAGGGTAAAAGGTGTAAAGTGTAGGCTTGATGTAAACAACAAATACAAGGTGATATGTTGATCTCCGTTACCGGTAGCCATCACCAACTTGTTATGCCCGATTCACGTGGTCCGATTCTGCTTGGGATTTTCAGTATCGACGTTGAACATCGCTGCCACCGTCCACACTTCTTTTGCAGCCCGAGCGACGTCGCGACTGAAAACGGGTCCTTCTCATTTCGTCGAAACTCGTTTCGTAGTACAACGGTTTAGTGGACAACTTTTCACGGACACACGTTTCATGAACACATTTTTCGTCGACACGATCGTTTCATCGAAACTCGTTAAACGAACTGCACGCTGTAGGGACATTTCGTCACGTATGTATCACTGAAGTGCGCGTTGACCCCCCCCCCCCCAACCCCGCGCATGCGTTAACACCGCTTCGCGGCGGCTCATTACAAGAATGTTAATCCATCTGACTGATCGAACCTGTACACGCCGCTTCGCGGCGACAGTCTCATGCTGCTGATTACAGAAAGAAAGCTAAACTGAGCTGTCGATGAAATGATTTGTCGATGAAACAATCTGTCGATGAAACGTCGTTCGACGAACTGATTGCCACCGACTGAAAACAGTAAGCGGAATCTCAACATGTGAGTCAGACTTTAGCGCCCTTTCTGCGGCATTCACGCGGAATTAATCGCCACGTATCATTATTCAAGCGAATTTGTGTTTTGTCATCAAATCGGTACAAAGGTTTACAAGCTGGTGAGAGCCCGCAGAAGCGAGCTTCCACAGAAGTAGCCTTTTTTTCCTCGTCATCCGAAAGCACTAAATATACGGAATATGTTGTGTAAAGCACTGGGAAAGGCATAGGGACGAGTACTATACGTAACTTCTGAGGTTGAATTTAAGAATTCGTCAACCCCTAACAAGAAAAAGGCGTATAATCGTGTGAAAACGCTCTATGCGGAGGGCAAGTTCGTCTGCATCTCGCGCAGGGGGTAGCGGTGACGTCAGAACGCCGAGCCCTGATTGGCTGATCGCGGTCCCCTATCTGAGCGTCGTCTGCTCCTTTGCAACGTCGTCTGCTCACAACGTCGTCTGCGTCTGTCTTACCTTTCCTGCGACTTTTGCAAGTGGAGAGGCCAGATTCACGAAACTATCTTACGCCAAAAATATCTGTAAGACAAAACTTAAAAACAAATTCGTATTCACGAACCGAAATTTTCGTAAGTTTTGCGCAGGTTACGACAAAATCCTACGACAGCTCCGAAGCTACGCACTTGTTACGATCAAATCAGCATGGCCGACAGCGTCGCGGTCGCGACGACCAACGGACGTTTATTTTTCTACATGCGCTTCTCTTGCGTCCCGACTTCAAGCAGCAAGAAGAAAGTAAAAAAGTACTTGAACCAGATTACGACGAACAAGAACGCTGGATCCACAAACACCCGGAAAAGCTCCAACGGCCACGATTCCACCGACACCGACCAAGCGAACTCGGCAGATAGGCCCCACTCCGACTCGGTGACCGTCTGCCCCACGACCGGCTGGCGTGCTGAATGGAATGTGCCCGCGCGACCCTTGTGACTCCTTCCCGTATTATACTGTGAGTCACTGACCTCAATTTTAGATTAAGAGGTCAATGTCTTCCTCTTGTCATCTCCTTGTTTTCCGAGGCAACGGTGACTCTTGCCGGTGAAAAAGCGGTGAATATCCGAACAGACGCAGGAAAGGTAAAGGAGCCATCGCTTTGACTAGCAGACGTAAAGCAGACGGCGTTAACTGCGCCAACCCGCCGAGGCCGTTAAAGAATGAGGATTCTTGCCGCACACGAAAGGGGGAAAAAGTATTTGGGAGGGAACTTGCGGACACTAACACGCTCACTCTAGGTTCTTAGCAAACAAACCTCGGCGTCTCGGGACACCTCGCCAGTGAGTACTTTGACTTCCCTCCTTGATGCGCGTCTGCTGGTTCGATAAAAACAACGAACCGCTCGAGTTATTTCGTCTGCCTTCTCTGAAAGGCGAAGTCGAGCTCGCTCGTAAAGACCTGCACTTCCGAAAGTCGCAGGAAAGGTAAGACAGACGCAGACGACGTTGCGGGCAGACGACGTTGCAAAGGAGCAGACGACGCTCAGATAGGGGACCGCGATCAGCCAATCAGGGCTCGGCGCTCTGACGCGTCACCGCTTACTTCCTTTCTCATGCGCACAAGACGAAAATGGGCCCACTTGCGGGGGCGTATTGTCTTTCCAAAGGTCGTCATCTGGGCATACCTCTGAGTGATGTAATGGCCGCTAGAAGACCGATACCATCGCAATGCCTTGAGGCCGGTTCTCATATGCAGCGAAGCGCTGATGTAGCGCTGGTCACGTGCCGTCAGCTGAGTTATCGTCTGCCATGACTGAGCAACAGTTTTGACGGTGCGTACAAAGTTTGGTGGACGCTCCGTCAGTACGCCCTTAGCGCGAGGTCGGCGCTATGCTTGTAGCGTTCACTATGTGTGACAGGCCTTCAAGAGTTTATTGTACTAAATAGTGTGTCAGCGAGAGTAAAACGACTACTCTGTGGCCACTGGACTTTATCCAATATTTACCGCCATTTCCGAAAATAACTGATGCACCCCTATAACACCTGAAACAATGTATACCACTTTTAAAAAAATTGTATCGGAGAATGAAAAGACATTACGAGAGATTGTGTTAAAACGCACCTGAACTTTACTTCGAAAGTGCCTGTATATATAGTATTTTTTTCAAGTGCATGTGCCGTGTACTACTTTACTCGCAGCTCATAACCTCTTTACTTTGTACTTCACGTACTTTTTCTATTACCTTACTATCACTGCGAAAATGGGCAGATCGTAATTGGCCTCTCTGGTTTATGAAAACCAAGTTCAATGGAATGAACGGAATATTTGCCGTTATAGTGCTACCAGCGTACAAGTAAGGTAGCATGGAGATAGAGGCACATGTGGCACGAAGCGTGCGACCAGGCACGTAGCCAGGAGGGGGGAGGCGCCCATGCCAAAATGCTTTATGAGGCGGAGGGGGAAGAGGAGGTCCCAGCAAAATGAAAGATTTCGGGGGGGGGGGGGGGGGGGGGGGCTACCCATGACTAGAAAATGCTTTATGAGGGCGGAGGCGAGGAGAGGGAGGTCCCAGCAGTAATGAAAGATTTCGGGGGGGCGTCGCACATGACGAAATGCTTTATGAGGGAGAGGGGGAGAGGAGGTCCCAGCAAAAATGGAAGATTTCAAGGGGGGGGTGGGGGCGGCCGGGGGGAAAGTGCTCATAGCGATATGTGAGGGGCGGAGGTGGCTCGGAGCAAAATGGAAGATTTCGGGGGGAGGGGGAGGGGCGTTGCCAATGACAAAATGCTCTATGAGGCGGAGGTGGCCCGAGCAAAATGGAAGATTTCGGGGGGGAGGGGGCGCAGGGCAAAATGCTCTATGAGGCGGAGGTGGCCGGGGGAGAGGAGGACCCAGCAAAATGGAAGATTTCGGGGGAGGGGGGGGGCAAAATGCTCTATGAAGCGGAGGGGAGGGGAGGACCCAGCAAAATAAAAGATTCCGGGGCGGGGGGGGGGGTGGTGCGTGTCCGTGATACGCAATTTGCCCTGGACGTGCCTGCGTGTGACTACTCTGCGCCGCATAGGGAAGCGGGCGACCGCCATTCGTGTCTTCTAGCCCTAGGAGGCATTAGCACTTCGTTACCAAAAACTAAGGCCCGAGTCATACTGCTCATACATCATACCACAAAAGACACGGTGTTAGCTGAATACATGCTGATAGATATATCTGTTAGCACACCTTAAGCATGTTCGAAGTCATATTGTAACTTAGAAAACTGGGCACCCTCTCTTACTTCATTGACGTCTTTGATGCAAAATATAGACGTGTTTATTTAAAGAAGATTAGAAAATCTCTTTTACAGCACAACACATGACCCGAGAATAAACTCTGAGGGCGAAAGACTCCCAACGTCTGGCGACTTCCCTGACGCCGTCCTCCTCAACCACACCTTCCGCGGGTGGCACGACCACAACCGAACTAGACAAACAGGAGTACACACAAACAGCGGGCGAGCCAAACTCCGCCACAGGCGTAAAGGGGGTCTCAAGTTTGCGAGTCAGCGGGCGGAAGACCCCACAGCCGAAAGGGGTTCTGATGACGTGCAGGTTGGCCTCCAGACACCGAAAGCAGGGTGATGCTCACGGCGTGGTACGGGTCCATATCACATGAGCGAATGACATTTTAGCGAAGAGCCACGTCTGAGCGAATCGACTGTTTTGGCGAATAACGGGGGCGCGCGTTAACCGCACCCTCGCCGCGTTGCGCTTACGCCGCTTCGCGGCGACAGTCTGCGGCGGCTCATTACGAAAAATGTGAACCGCATTTGGCCCACCTGAAACGCGCGCTTCGCGGCGTCCGACTATTCGCTAAAGTGTCATTCGGTGAAACGTGGGCGTTCCGCTAAAATGTCATTCGCCGAGTCATGGCTACCCGTGGTATCCGGTGCGCCGACTTCCCAAGTCCTTAGCCCCAAGTACAAGACCTCTGCGGCCCTTTTCGCGGCTGCTTATATTGGGGTTAGCAGCATACTTATTCCATGTAGGCAACCATTATATAAACAACATCACACTCGAGACCAAACATCATATGAACAAGATCACACTCGAGACAAAATGAATTCGAAGCCAACATCACAAGCGCAGGTACGTACAGTAGAGCGACCTAAAGGAAGTACGCAAAACATATTTTAAGAAAAAATCAATAATACACCAAAACGAACCCCACTCAACACGTGGAAACCACTTCCGAATTCCCTGAAACTAGCCTAGTTTTTGTTGACCGCTACCGACGGCCAGAGCTCCAGGCAGGACGGTCCGTGGACCAGGAGTTCATTAACATGTCGAAGAAAAACACGGACCGTGCCACCGACAGCACGAGCGGGGATCTTCGTGACCACTTCGACGGAGAGCCCTCATACAACCTCGCGGCGGCGACAAGCGCCCGACAAACAATGGGAGACAAGCGGAGAGGGACCACAAAGAAACTGAACAACGAAGCCGCGTAGGCATAACCTCGCCACAATACGCGTGCCTCGAACATGTCTGCGCATGGGTTTTGTGTGATCAGTTTGGCAGGGCCGTGCAAAACAAGAAACCTGCCTCAGACAGTGTCTGCGGACTGTCTTCTGCATGATGCATTGGCAGTCTGACCGCGGCCTGACAGTGACGAGTAGCAACTTATATCGAACTCAAAAATCCGCATAAGAATCAACGGAGATAACTCACATGGGACCAGTATCCACCGCTGCAAGCTTCCAAACAGGGGAGCCTATTATGGTACGCTCTCTACCACTGCAGCCAATCTCGTCTACAAGCTAAAGCCAAACCCCACGAACTTCGCCCCTTCGCCGCCTGCTGCGCGCTCCAAACTCACGGACTCGAGAAGCAAGCTCAAGGCCTCGAGGCCTCGTGGCTCAAGCTTCTCAAGCGGGGACGGAGAGGGCGAAGCTCAGGAATAGAAGAAAATATAAACAAAACAGTATAATGTAGTGAACGCGGGCCAATGCTCGGCGACATCGGAACGAATCAGGTACCGATAATGAGTCACGTGACCTTAAACTTCTTGAAGTTTCGTGGCTTACCATGGCACGCTCACGGGGAACGCTCCTGTTTATCTTCTTCGTTCGTTTTGACGTCGAAGTCCATTCCATGTGAAACGAGACGCGTCACGTCATATAACCCGAATAAAGAAGGAGAAGGAAATTCGCTTCTCTTCCAGGGTCCAAGATCCACAGGGCTTGTTGTGGCGCCAGACGTATCGGCCGGGCTTGTTCGTGTTGGCCTTCTAACTTTCGTTGTTGAGCAATGACCGAACTGACTGAACGCGCAAACAGCGGAGCAACTCACGTGGATCTGTGACTTTGGTCTTGGGTTTTCTTTGTATTCGTTTTTGAATCTGGCACAGTGCTTCTCTCGTTACTTGAACTGGCGTGATAGTGAGGGTTACTGGAGTCAATCCAATTCCGTGGGAGTGTCAAATGCTCTTCTGTATTGGTGGAGCGACCTATGGGAGCGACGCCAGCGACGCGCCGAGCACAATGTCACGTGGTAGGCCTGGCACCGCTTGGATAGCTCCTAGGGTCCGCAGCGGTCCAGCATAAGATGAAACAGACTTTAAGAGAACTTCATATTTCTACTTTTATGTCTATCCTCTCGTGTTTCTCTTCCTCTTTCTCTCCGAGTTCTCCTTTCTTTTTTTGTTTTTTTCGTTCTTTCCCTACCTCTCCCCTCTCTCCCTTTCTCTCGAATTCTTCTTTCTAACTTGTTTCTTCATTGTCTCTCTCTTTCTCCCTTTGAATTCTCCTTTCACTCTTGTTCTTTCTTGTCTTCGTTCTGCAGTTCGCTGTTCGCCACGTTCTTCTTCGACCAAGAAATTGCACCGACAAAAGCTTCCAACACGATCTGGGAAGTCACTCGTCCGCTTCCAGCGCACACTGAAGTCCATGGTGAGGTAAGCCCTTCGGTAACCCATTTTTGTTGTCTGCAAAAAGACCCCTTTCCAGGTGTAATGCCATCTAGAAGCTCAAAAATCAGTACTTTTTTTTCTAATTTTTGTTTTGTTTGTGTTTATGGCTTTAACATGTAGCGTTTCACTGTCCGCACGTTTCCAGGCGGTAATGTTTCGCCGTAAAGTCCTCTTTCGATTCGTTTCAGTTTCGATTGTGACAAAGAAACTTCCGGTCTGTGCGAAGCGCTGATCTAAGTTAAAGGCTCAATGCCACGATTTTTTCTTTTTTTTTTTTTTACTTATAGGGCCATTGAAGTCGATTCTGAGATCGTCCTTTTGGGGTGACAACGCAATCTAGACGCTCTAAGCATCCCAACAAACCCGAAATCACAATCGGGCGTAGCTTATTTTCTCGTTAAAAGCGTATTCAAAGATCGCGACACGCCCTTTTTGGGGAAGAATCTTTTTCCAAATGATGTGGTCGACGAAGGGCGCTTGTCGGCGAGTTGCAAGCGACGGCTTCGCCCGCGGAGAAAAAGAGGAGTCTTATATACGAATGTGTACCTGTCAGACTCACTTCTAAACGAGTTATAATAATATAATACTTGGGCAGGCACGTAGCCAGGATTTTGTTTTGGCGGGGGGGGGGGGGGGGGGGGGGGGGCGCCCATGACAAAATGCTGTATGAGGGGAGGGAGGAGAGAAGGTCCCAGCAAAATGAAAGATTTCTTTTTTTTTTTGGGGGGGGGGGGGGCGGGCTTCATGGGCCTCCCCCTGGATACGTGCCTGTAATTGGGTCAATAGTGACAGATGGATTATACAGCGAGTCGTTGGTCAGCCATTTTTAATGTTGCGACGGGTCACTCGCTGTAGATGAGCAATTTAGCCAGTGCAGTACAACCGCTAGCCTGGGGTCTTTAACGTGCACCACGCAGTAGTGATACACGACCGCACGCCGGTACGATGCTCATCCAGATCGAAACGGGCAGGGATGGGATTGAACCCAGGATCCCTGGGTTCTGCAGCGCGAGCTTTCAATCCACGCGCTCCGAGCTGGTATGCGCTAACCCACTCGGCCACCGATCCTTTTTAGATGCGGAGCATCTCTTGCTCAGGTCTATGTCCCGCGGCGTCGTAGTCCGCACTCACACTACGCATGCGCAACTCTCCTCCTTCCCTCTCTCCAACAGCTGCGCGTTGCTCGGTTACTCTCTCCGCTCTGTCTATCTACCAGCTGCGTGCACTTCGCGTGCGTTCGCTTCTACTCACACCGCGCGCGCATGCGCAACTCTCCTCCTCTAGTCTCCTCTCCTTCAAGTGTGAATATAAGCAGCGGTAGCGCGCTGCGCGCGTTCCCCCAGACGAGTGAAAGGAGGATAGTTTTGGGCGCGCGGGTCGCAGCGCCACGCCAGGGCTTTCCAGTGGGGTGGGCTTTCCCCGCAACTCTGCGGCTGTCGTCTGCTAGCGTTTCTCGGCCGCTCGCGTCCGCCGCAGCCCAAATCCGGCCGGCCAAAAGAAATCAGTCAAGAAGGGAATAAATTAATTACGATCCGCGATGCTCCGCATCACCCCATGGTTCCCCTCGGGAACATGGTGTAATTTTTTTCTTTATTGCAAGATTTTTACAGTGAACAAAGATTCATAATGTACGATACATTTCACGTGAACATGTACAACAATATATTGGCGACGTTAGTGAAGACGGCGATAAAACGCCGCCTGTAAGGTTTTGAGAGGCGATGGGAATTGTTAAAATTCTCTGATCATTGACAGCTTGAAAAAGTCGGCCACCGATCCCCGAGTTATAATAAAGTCATTCGGAATCTGCACGTATTGTAGGGCTTTCATTGGTTCACACAATGTAGTCCGCGAGGAAAAAGGAGTCGCAAACGGTAGAAGGTAGACGGAAAGAGAGAGGCTTTGCAGGGGTACTTACGCATGCACCGCGCCCTCCCCTAGAGGCGCAAGTAATCGGATGAACGCGGAGGGGTGCGTATTTTCGGCACCGATTTGAAGTCCAGGGGCGCGGCTAATGACGTCACGGACGTACACGCTTTATTTTGGATGCCGCCGACTGCATTGGGAAACGTCGGTCGGTCGGCGAGTGTGTGCCTGGTCGGGTACTCGGCGCCTCGGCGGTGTCCTCGGTGGCGTGTGTTGTCGACGTACCGCGGCCCTCCTGTACTCCAGATACAGCGTTTCCCAATTTTGTTCGCCGGGGGCCGTCGGTCACTCCTGTTGCAAAGAAGATTCGTAGAGACTAGAGTACCGTCCGACGGCACTTTTGCAGAGCGTTCAAATGCCCGTCCGACGGTACTGCACTCACCCGTAGAGTGCCGTCCGAAAGTCTCGTATAAAACGAATTGTCAAAACGAGGTTTCCGAAGCTGTAGCGTAGCTTAGCGGCAAGGTGATGGCCTTATGCGCAAGCGGTCACGGGTTCGATCCACAGTGCATGGAGGCTTACCTTTTTCCTTCTTTTCTTTTTTCGAACATTTTGTTTCGTTGGGGCATTTGGCGATATTTACGACATTTTCTTTTTTACGATTAACACTGAAAAAAAAAACGAATACTGTCGCCGAATTTTCGCTGAACAAAATGGTATGGGACTTCTTTTCCGGAGGTTCACTCGCTCCCCGCTTGCACGGCCTTCGTAGCTATGTTCTATGCAAGGGTGATAAACCGTCGTATTACACACAAGTACAGCTCCAGAAAAATGCGTACAAAATTACTGCGGCTGGGCTCTGTCGCCTCCGGTAGACGTAATCTGCATTTGCAACAGGAGTGACGGACGGCACCGGGCGAAGTTTGAAAATGGAAAACGCTTACCTTGATGTGCCTGAGAACGCGACGAGCACAGACGGCACGTCAACAACACACACCAGCGCGGGCACCTCCAGTACCCGACCACACACACGCCGAGAGACCGACATTTCATAATGCAGTCAGCGGCATCAAACATCCTAAATAAATCGTCTTGTTGTTTTCAAAATAACACTGAATATTATTATTGTGATGTCAAAGATGTCAAAATAAAAAGCCGTTATTTTGACGTCCGTGACGTCATTGGCCACGCCCCTGGACTTCAAATTGGTGCCGAAAATACGGGCCGTTGGATGGATGCAGAGGATGAATGGATAGATGAACACGGCTGGCTCTTTGAATCTGGTGTTGGCTTGCGCCACCTGGCCAGTGTTCTGCGGCGAACGGACGGCTCCGGTGGTTTGCAACCGTCCGTTTCGCTTTCTTCATTTTTTAGAGCGCAGCTCTTAGGCGCCCGTTTCCGGCTGAGCGGCGTCGCCATCGGCGTCGGCGTAACCGCGCGGTGCATTATGGGTAAATTTTCCCGAAGGAACCCGAGGTCCTCCCGAAGGAACCCTAGGTTTTTCGGGAGGTGAAGGACCTCGGGTTCCTTCGGGAGGAGCCTCAGTTCCTTCTGGAGGACCTCGGGAGTACCTCGGGTTCCTTCGGGAGGACCTCGGGGGGACCTCGGGTTCCTTCGGGAGGACCTTGGGTTCCCTCGAGAGGACCTCGGGAGACCTCGGGTTCCTTCGGGAGGACCTCACGTTCCTTCGGGAGGACCTCGGGCGGACCTCGGGTATTTAGGAGACGCCAGCTGAACAAACCAAGCATACAAATGTAAGGAGGACGAGAGAGACGCATTCAACCTCGGGTACCTTCGGTGACCTCGGGGAGGGGGGGGGTCACGTGATCCCCTCCCCCCTCCCGAGGTCACGTGACCCCCTCCCCGCGGTCACGTGACGCCCCCCCCCCGTACCCTTCCCTCCTCCTCCTCAAGAGCTGCACTCTTATTCGGCGTTACGGGGGCTGTAAACGGCTTTCACTTTTATTTTCTTATATCACTTTTTATATTTTATTTGCATGTATGAAGACACGGGAACATGTTTATTCATATTTTATTTTTCGTGAACATGGTAACATAAAAATGATTGCACTGAATTATGCAAATGATCACAAACATACAAAAAATTAAATGTTTGATTTATTTATATGACATGAAATTATTTACACACCACGTGCATGGCCTAGCAAGGCTTAGCTCACTTTTTCTAGAAAGTGCTTTTAAATGTGAGATCATTGATGGGGACCATAAGGCAGTTATTGTTTCAATCGCTTATTCTGTACCGAATAAACGTGCTCTTTATTTTACCTTTCTTGATTTTAATCGTGCGGATGATGTTCGTATTATTTATAATATTAAGTGATTCTTTTGAAATTTTTTAACAGCTTGGTGCTACCAGCTACGTAAATTGCTTGGTTACTTTTTTCGAAAACTTGGTTAAAACTTGTGTCCAGCGAGTTGGGCCTCTTAGAACAAAATAAAATGTATCGATACCTTGGTTAACACGAGAAATATTGCATCTCTCGCGTCGCGTAGGTGAACTTAGGCGTGCCAAATTTGGCGGTAATCCTGTAAATCGGTTGCACGTGTGTAAACGGGCCTTTACACCTCAACGTTACATCGAGGTGTAAAAAAGTAATTGGATTAGTTTTTGTGGTTGTTTTGTTCACTAACACACGGCAGGGTGCGAATGTAACTGCAATTGTTAATTATCCGGCTCAAGTAAGTGTAACTTCATATTACATTTTAACAGAAACCATTGCAGCAGTGGGGATCATCAACTGTCTCTTCGACTTTTCTCTCTGCCCTGAACAGATGGCTGAGACAAAAGAGACCACAGAAACAAGGATGCTGAAGGGTTTCTCGAAGGCCCTAGATTTCAGACCCATCCCATTCTCGAAGCCGCCGCCTCCTCAACTCATCTGTGGCCTGTGCGGCGTAGTTTCTGCGGTGCCCGTGCTCCCCGGATGTCGCCACTCCTTCTGCAGCTCGTGCTATCAACTCGTCAGCCGCGAAAGTCCTCCGATGTGTCCTCGCGATCAGACGCCCATATACTCGACAAGTTTCGCAACTGCAAGCTCCTCCATGCAGAGCGCCGTCGTGAGAGGGTACGGAATGCGATGTCCTAACTTCCCTCACGGCTGTCCATACGTGCTGAAGAGCGACAACAGCATCGCTGATCTCGAGGGTCACTACTCAGCATGCGAGTATTACGCGGTGTCCTGCCGGGTCTGCGGTGCTTCAGTTGTTCGAGGCAAAATCGTGGATCACTTGATGGACAGTTGCAAGACTGCGGAGGTAGACAGCGTGGAGGCGATGGCGAAGAAAGTCGTCCTGGATGACGTCGAGTGAAGTTCCTGGCGTATTCCCTCCCGCTCTTGTCACCACATTTATTGAACGCGTGAAAGTTCAATAAAGCGTGTCACCATAGACCTCTTAAATTGGTTGCATTTTATTTGGTTCCTTACAACGTCCCGGCGAAGATATGATTGGCACCGTAACCTTGCAGCACGTGGAGTGAAGGTTTGTACGCCACACACGTATAGCTTAGTGACATGGCTACTCCTGCGATGGAAGAGTTGCATCATCTGAGCCAAACTTGTGCCATGAACGAGACTGCTACACCTTGAGCCAAAGTTCTGTTTTTGCTAAGAATTGCGTCACACCTTCGCCGAAAAGGGCTTAAGCAGAGCAAAAAGTTAAAATATTTTAATATTGGTCGATACTAATAATTAGAGACGTAGAACGAAAGCATAATGGTACAAATATGTATTTCACAGCGTCTCCCTTCACAGCGTGTAGTTGTTTTTTTTTTCTTCTTTTTTTTAGTTCACAGCAGTGTTGCGAAATAATTTAAAGCGGTACTCCGGCCGTTTTTCGAGCTACCCAAAGAAATTGCATTTTCTGAATACAAAGACTTTAGTGTTCACGATATGCTAGTTAATGTCTCGAAATTCAAAATAGCTATTGACAAAACTGCAAATGAAGATGATTCCGAAACCAACATGAAAATTACCGCCTTGGGTGAAGCTGGGCAGTGAAAGCGGAGGGCCGGGGGACGGGCGGAGAGGTGGGGGGGGGGGTATTGTTTGAGCGCGTTCGAACGCGTTGATGTCTGACAAACGCGATGATTTTTGATTTCTCATGCGAGATCGAACACCGTCCTTTGATAGTGCAGTGCAATAAAGAAGAGTAATAGTCCCTTGACGATTCTGTCGGTAAAGAACTTGGCCCACAATCTCCAGGAGGTGGTTTCAAAGCCTGCCGGAGAATTTCCTCTTTCAAGTCTTTTGTATCATGTGCTAGCCTTTCGGCCCAACGCTTTTTGAGATCTCCACGATAATCTGTTGATAAAGCACATACCTTGTTAAAAGGGGGATGTTGTTTTCTCAGGGTTTGCATATATATGAAAAATCAAAGGGGCTCATCTGTTCGCATTGGCTGCAGTATTGCAACAGATAAAGCTTCTTCGCTGACCAAACAAACCAAGCCGATTCTTTAAAAAAAAAAAAGTGTGACGCACGTGTTAACGCTTACACTCGCAAGTTTGTTAGGTCTCATTTTTTACAAAAAATTCAGTTATGCCTTAATCTTTCAACAGCCAGAATGCATCACCTCAAAGCCATTCGATGAAAGTGTGAGCTTTCTATATGCAGGCGTCGATTTTTTCGACTCGTTTTACGGCGTAAGGTCCACTGGGCCACCCTTGCACAGAATGTATGCTCCGTGTCACTAGCATACTCTAGCCACTTCACAAAAATACCGCACAGATTAAGGCAGTTATTATGATATGGCGCAGGCGTTTGGATGGCCTCCCCAAAAGGGTTGCCACCGGGTTCCCAATCATTCCATCACAAGCTCAACAAGTCCGACACTCGCCATGTGTAATGTGTGGAGGAAGCTGCAGAAGCTTCGGGAAAGACGTGCAGAAGTCCTTGATGATGGGTGTCAGGAAAGAACGTCTCTGGCGACTGACGGTCTTGTGGTAATTTGTGATGGAACTTACCAAGAACCGAGGCTGTAACATATTTAGGCAGGGCATCCAAATGGTTGTGCCACGTCATAACTGTCTTAATCAGTATGGGGACTATGTTTAGTAGCTGGAAACTTGGCAAAGGAAAAACGCTGCGGCCCCCGCGAGCCAATGAAAACGACGGAGCATAGCACGTGATATGGCTCTCAAGAGGCGATGACGCGTTGTCACGCTGCATCGTTTCAATGTTTTGATTGGCTTGCTAAAACTGTAGCGTTTTTTGTTTTTTTTGCGATATTATTCTGAAATGGAGTAGGGCAATAAGGCGTTGAATTCAGTGGTGTGCGTGCTTCTAAGCTACACGTTAATATGAATGTTTTCTTGGGGGGACGCAATCTGCGGGACGCAACTGGACGCAACTGAAGTCACTGGATTCTGGGAAGGTAGCGCCATTGCGTTCCTTGCCTGCTAGTCGGACGCAAACTGATAACAAAATATCGACGACCAAAACCACGCAATGCGATTGGGTGGTCGTCTTTGTTTCCATGGCAATTGCCATTTCGGTCCCTTTCTTTTTTTTCTTTTTTTGTCTTGAAAGGGTCGTTTGAACAGTGCTGCGCCAAATACTCAACAAAAGTATTTAAGATAAGATACTGAATACCCATTTTAAATTGTATTTGGAGTAATATTAAAGTCACAGTACGAAAAAAATTGGTTTGCTCTGTATGTTTATACAGCCTTGATGGGGATGCGCCTCAACGGGTAATCGGTCTCTATAGCTGTAGATGAGAAATTTAGCCAGTGCGGTACAACCGCTAACCTGGGGTTTTTAACGTGTATCACGCAGTAGTGATCACACGAACGCGTGCCAGTAAGAAACTCATCCAGATCGAAACGGGCGGGGGCGGTAGGGAATCGAACCCAGGAGGTTCCCAGCGCAAGCTTTCGCTCCACGCTCCGAGCTGAGACGCGTTAGCCCAGGTGTAACTTGTGCTGTCGAAATTCGACAAATGGAAGAATGCAGTCGAGGATTCTAAGGACCATGAAACAAATACATTCCATAAGAACAGCGTCCTTGATGCCTACCAGTTTCTGGAGATATCAGAGGGGAGAAAGAATCCCAATTGACCAGGACACTGACTCCGGGTTAAAGGAGCAAATTGATACACACAGGAAATGCCTGACCCTTCATCATAACGGTAGTCTGGTGCGGAAGACAAGGAGTTGCTTTGCGTGGCCATGGAGATGCCGGGAAAGTGGATCTATCCAATGAGCCGGGAGAAAACGAAGGGAATTTCAAGGCGCTTCTAAGGTTGCGTGGCATGGCTAACGGTGTAGGAACAAATGGTCCCGGAAATAATGGTCCCAGAACTAATGGTCCAACTCCAAGGTAGGAAAATATGGTCCCGTAAGAAGAATGTTTTGAAACTAAGATATACCATGCAATATACTTCATCCGTTATGCAATCAGTGATTTCCTGGTGGATTGAAGGATCTCGTCTATATTGTGAGGCCAGTTACTTCGAAGAAAGTGGTCGGGTATTGAACTTAATTTTATTCAAAATCGTCAGAATATTTTAAAATTGAATACTGTCCAACAGTTATCTCCTAACTGTTGATTTAGTGACCTTATAGGATATTATAGGTAGAGCACTGCGCGGATAACAGTTTGAGTATCCACATCCGACCACGTATCCGCATACTTTGTATCCGCATCCGAACCGCATCCGCAAAATGTGGAACCATGTCGATGTTCTTGCTAACCACCAGAGGTTACGATTACATTTAGACTAGCAAAATCAGCGGAAATCACGCCGACCGCGTTCTTCCCCGCCGCACGCAGAATCGGAAACCTTCACCTGTGGCCCCTTAATCTCCCCTGAAGTCTGAACACCTAAAAAAAAAAAAAGGTCATTAAAAATTTAAAAAAAAAGTTCAGGAAGAAAGAGGACAAGCAGTGGTAGGAAGACAAAATCCTTTCTGTGATGTTACCGAGCGTATGCAGGCCGCCTCTGAGTCTCACGGTGTTTCGTGTCTGCCAGCGGGCACATGCGCCGCTAAGTCTGAGTCCAAGGCCTGATCGGAACGACTAACGTGTTGCTCGGAGAAAGACCGCGGCCTGCGAGGCGCCCAAATATAAATATTAAAAGAAAAAAGTATTTGCTTGGGGCGGTCTTGGAGGTTGCGCGCGTGCAGCATTGCTGGCGCCTTGGCGTCGCAACCGGATCGAATATGAACTACCAGACTTTCTTGGCTAGAACTCTAAGCATACAAAGAAGAAACAAGGAATTTACCGGGCTGCCTATGTGCGTGCGCCGCTGATTCCGAAACTTTGCAAACCGTGGCACCACAGGGTCGCGCTCGCCTGTCGATGAACTTCTGTTTGTTTTGGTAATATGACCACACCACTCTCGCGGAGGAGGCGAGGTTTCTTCTACTTTCTTGTGACTTGTCCGTTTGATGTTTTCCTTGCCCCGAGAAAGTTTCCGGCTTTTCCGGCCAAAGAACTCAGCTTTCTCGGGACGATTGATGCCCGTATCTTGTACTTTTCTTTTTCACTACAATAGCATTTTTGACGAGATGAAATGCACTAACTGCTAAGCAGACAACTACGCACAGAATCGGGGATCTTTGCCGGGTCCCTTATCGTTTCTAACGAAACGCGTTTTGTGGATGAATACGTTTCGTGGACAACTTTTCGCTGACATACATTTCATGGACACACGGTTTTTCGACGCTGCACATTTTGTGGGCACATCCCCGCGACGTTTTGTCGACAACGTATTTTTAACTAAGCCGCTAGAAGCTAGCGCGCGATTCACTAATGCGTGCTTAACCAAACCATGTCCACCTCCCCTTGTAATCCAGGCGAGACGCAAAACGTCTGTGACAAAGTAGCAGGGTTATGTGCGACGAAACGTCTCAGATTTTTCGATGAAACGAACACGGGAAGGCTTTCGATCAAACGTCGCATGTCGACGAAACGATCTGTAGATGAAACGTCAGTCGACGGACCGAATGCCACCGGGCAAAAATTTGAATCCGGATCCATGGATATGCGTATATTGTATTTGATCGGATTTATCCGAAAACGCAGGAGCCACATTGGCGATATTTATCTGGGACCATGTTTTCCTACTTTGTACTTGGGACCATTAGTTCCGGGACCATTTCTTCCGTTTCCCCTCAAAATCGTTTAGAGGGATGCAGCGCCAATGCGACCTCCCCCAGTTGGAGGACCCAAAATGAGATTGTATCGGCATGCAAATAGCATTGTTTTGCAAAAGCTTGTCTCAAAGGTGAATGCTTGCAAAGTGCTTTGCAGTCATGGCTGATGAGACAACGGACATCGCGGGTGTGGAAACCAGCTTTCTAGGCAAGCTGTGTGCGCGCTCATCAGTGGACATGGGAGTGGATCGTTGATAAAAAGAAGTGTTCACTGCACGTTTGTTCCTGTGACTGACATGACAGATAAAGGTCTCAGGCCAGCACGATTAGTGAAAAGTTTAAACGACATTGGTGTTGCAACGGGAGTATACTTGAGAGGTCAAGCGTATGACGGTGCGGCCTCAATGAGCGGGGCTTACAATAGCGTTCAGGCACTCATCCGACAACATTTTCCTCATACTATTTACGTTCACTGTGGATCACACAGCCTTAACTTGAGCCTGTCGAGTGCATGTTCTGAACCTCAGATAAGAAACTGCATGGGAACAATAGCTAAGGTCTGCGAGTTTTTAACACTCCGAAGCGCCAAGCTGCTCTCGGCGACCAGATTGAGAGGCTGGTGCTCCAAGCCTCGCGTAACGCGCTTAAAGTCGCTTTATCCAACCCGATGGGTTCAGAGACATGACGCTCTCAACGTTTATGTAGAACTCCTAGAACCTATTTTGGTAACTCTTCAGGATATCGCCACTAACTGGCATGACAGGGAATCATCGTCAAATGCTCAACTCCTACTAAGCGCACTGCAGAGGAGCCAATTTTTTTATCTGCCTTTTTGTGGCAGAGACGGTATTTAGTTTCAGCCTACCTCTGAGCAAGTACCTGCACACGGTACACCTTGACCTGTCATTTGCTGTTAAGTTGGCTGAGGATGTTTGGGGAAATGTGCGAAGTCTACGGCGCAGAGCTCACGATGAATTTCTAAAGCTCTTTGAGCACGTTTCTTCAAACTGTGCAAATCTTGGCTCAAGCATAGAAGTGCCGAGGGTCGTTGGTCGACAAACGACGAGCTCGAATGTAGAGTCTGCGAATCCAGAAGAGTACTTCTGTCGTTGCATATTTATTCCATTCCTCGAAGCTTTCGCACAGCAAATGGACGAACGATTTGTGAAGCATAAGAGCATTCTTGCTCAATTTCAAGTGCTTCTTCCTTCGTCGCCAAACCCACTACCGAATTCCAATGACGAGGACGCGGTACGCCTCTTGTGTGAGCACTGCCGTACCGATGTTGCGGACAAAAACTTCTCGGTTGTCGGAGAGCTACACCTCTGGTATCAGAAACTTCAAAGGCTAGGCAAATATCCCACGGGTCCACTAGAGGCACTTGAAACATGCCCGTCTCTCATGTTTCCCGTAATCCAAAAGCTGCTTCAAATTATGGCTACTCTTCCAGTAACGACATCGACAAGTGGGAGGTCTTTTCGGGATTCGGCCAGCTCGTCGAAAGCCAACTCGTCGACGGCCAACTTGTCGACGGCCAATTCGTCAAATAGGCCAATTCGTAATAGGGCAATTCGTCGAAGGGCAACTTGTCGAAAGGGGCAATCTGTCGAAGGGCGATTCGTCGAATGGGTTGAACGACGGTCTCAGGTAAAAGTTTCGTGGTTCCTTGTCATCTTTTGACCTAAATTTTTATTTGTGTTTGGACTAGGGACAGCGCCCTTTTTAGGCTACAAGACGGAAAGAAAAATTACAAGAGGGCGAAGAGATGACAGTACCTTGAGACAAGTTGAGAAATGTTCATTTGGGGATCGTCCTTTCGTTTGATTTCTTTATTACCTTTTGTAATGAGCCGCCGTAGACTGTCGCCGCGAAGTGGCGTGAACGGGTGGGCCGAGTAGGTTAACACGCACCCCAGTGACACACACGCGACGTAGTAACCGTCCCCCACTGCACCGTGAAAGTGGAGAAAGCTGCAAGTTATCTTCGACAAGAAAGAGCACACTGGAGGTCTATTACCGTGCGGCAATATTACGCATTACTATAGAGAAGGATTTGCTATAAAATTTCAGGACAAAATAATATACTATGGCTTTGAAACAGCGACGACCAGTTGGCCCCTTCGACGAATTTTTCTTCGACGAGTTGCCCTATGACGAATTGGCCTATTCGACGAATGGGCCGTCGACGAGTTTACCGTCGACGAGTTGGCTTTCGGCGAGTTGGACTAGACCCGTCTTTTTCAACCCTGAGACGCTTAAAGGGGTAGTGCAACGATTTTTGTGTTGAAAGGATTGGCAATTTGTATTTTTATATTGTTTTTTTACAAGCGCAAGTGACCGAAAACGCGCCTCCTCGCCCCGAAAAACTGCTATTCCGGTGCGTAATCGCAAAGAAGAAAACGAAATATTTGCCGACCTGTAGCCGCTTGTGGTGGTTAACGGAACTGATGTGTGACGTGCTCTGGGGGATAGGCGGAAGTGAACAAAACCTGTCCCCCACCGCTGCTACACTTGCCGTCAGCCCCGTGGCGAACCGTCTTTTGTGTCGATCGCTCCCGGCACCTTCGACATGCTAATCCTTTAAAAGTCGATAATCACGTAGGAAGCGGCTGGAGTCTCTAAAGAGAGAACCCAAGGGGAAACCACGTGATCCCTCAGGGTACGTCACTCGACAGGCGATGTGGAGAGTTGAGAGGCACTTTCACCTTCGATTCGTTTCATTTTTGTGACATAAAAACTACCATTCGCGAGAAAATGCGGTTTTCTGTTTTTCGTTGCATG
The DNA here is from genome assembly GCA_037355805.1 of Ixodes ricinus. Classification (NCBI taxonomy): domain Eukaryota; kingdom Metazoa; phylum Arthropoda; class Arachnida; order Ixodida; family Ixodidae; genus Ixodes; species Ixodes ricinus. The sequence goes on along the minus strand of JAZHYW010019707.1, from coordinate 28,149 downwards.
TGTGACACAGATTGATTGCCGCAGTTAATTGGCCAAAGTCTAAAAATCGTCGCACCGCCCCTTAAAATCCTACCTCCGCAATATGACTGGGGCGCTAAGATTAAACGGACTGGCATTGCTCAATGTTCACCGCAACGTATGCGTACCTGTGGATGAGATTCCAGACGAACTGGCAACAAAGCCACGGCGGTTGGACTTCAAGCTGCATGTGTCTGAAGTCCAACGGCTAACGGCTTCTTCTGAATCCGTAATTTTGCTCTTTTTTCGAGAACAGTGAACTGTCTTTGATTACTTTCTGGAGTCACGGCGATAGTTTCAAGGTCCGAGAGGAAAAGAAATTAGGGTATCAAGCAGGGGCGTAGCCGGGGGGGTGCTTATGGGGCCTCAGCCGCCGCCCCCCCCCCGAGATCCAGCCGACCCTATATTATACACATGCATTTTGACCCCCTCCCCTCTCTGCACCAGAAGTCATGGACATCCCAGCCACCTCAGCCCACTCAAATAAATAATACGAATAATGCCGTTTTACATCAAGCTTGCTGATTTTGTTTTGAGCAAACTGGTCCTAAACTTTCTGGGGATATAGCTTCGGTTATACCTAGTTTGATTTTACTAGTTTTATCTCTATTTGTCAGTTGATGTTATATTAAATGTAATTTGTCGTTCGTTGCGACGACGACTTTACGTTCAAGAGCATTCTACCATAACTGAGCATTACATGGTTTTGCTGCCCTTCTGTTGGCACTTGATTGGCTTCCTTGACTGATAAATCGTCCTAAGTCTGTTCCCCTTCGTTTCGGCTTACTTCGTGGTGTGCCCATGACTTTCTTTCTAGGAGCTATCGTTTTCGGGGATCTTGGTTTTTCGTTGCTCTGTTGTGTGTTCGGGGCGGTGTTTTTGTTTATACTGGCAAAACATGGAGCCCACGACATGGTCGGAAACCGCAGCGGAAATACCAACTGTTGATGAGGACGTCGTAGCCACGCAGCCGAATCTGTTGCGCATGGTCATCGCCAGAGCCTCGATCGCTGCAGCCCGATATATGGTCACGCATGACCGTTCCAGCACATACCGGCTGACGTCAATCGTCTGGCTGACTTCCTGGGTGCAGATCCGCTAGTCAAGATACTATATCTATCAACCGCATCTATGAGACTCCAGAAAAGCCAGCCCCTATACGTTGCCATCGTTTTCCGAGCAAAACTATACAAGCCGTCGGCCACAACAAGCTGAGGGAAAGGACGGCGATCGCACCCAGTAACCTCATTCTGCGAGAATTCCCCTGACTTCTCGTCACGTCAAGTCACCTCAGACCAGCATCTTGAGACAATCAACATATCCACTTCTGAGCTGGGAGCGCCCGGCGGCGCCAGATCTGTGCCAGCCGCCAGTTGCACACCCGAGACGCGCGATCGTTAGAGGTCTGTACCGACGACCGTCTACCGAGGGCCGTAGCTACGGCTACGCCCAGCATTGGGTTACTCGTTCGTCGACGTTTTAATGAATACAGTCATTCGTTTATTGAAACAGAGACTTTGTAGTGTACTCAGGTTGCGCATGCTTCTAACCCCTAGATCACGGCGACCTTGTTAGGGCTGGGACCTTGCGTTCCGGACCCCACGACGTGCCCAAGGAAGGGGATTGATCCCCTGATAACCTGACACTTCTCGTGGTTAAAGGAGGGGGGGGGGGGGCAACAATTTTAAGATTAAAAGAATTTGCATCTCGTCATTTTTACGTTGTTTATCGTGTCCCGAGGACAGAGAAAACATCTTCTTCATTAAAAAATGTCGCGATTCCGCTGCATAATCGCAAAGCAAAAGTCGAACTTTTCCCTCGACCTGCAGCCGCGAGTGGCAGCCGAAGGAACTACGGCGAGAGACTTAAAAAGACCTTGCTCGGCTCTAAGCTGCAGCATAACGCCCGCTAATGTCTGCAGAGAGAGGAAAGAAGCGTCCTTCGGGAGAGCACATGGGAACCTACACGGCACTTCGAATTACGTCACTCGGAGTGATAACAGGTGTGACCCTGAAGACTTCAAAGGGGTGCCAGAAATGCCAATATTTATCTTTTATTTTACACAACTAGGACATGCAGGCGAAATCGGTTTTCTGTTCTTTACTCCAGAAGTGTCAGAGGGCAACTTCCACAAATTTTTGACCGAAGTCCGAAAATCGATGCACCCCCCCCCTTTTTTTAAGCTGCGCCTGTTTGTACAGTCGCGCCGTTTTCTGGGGTGTGCATTTCCCCTCTTCAAAGTCTACGTCTTCGCGAAGTATGACTCCTACATGTCCCACTAGAGCACTGCTGTTTCTCAGCCGGTTTGCACGAAACACTTTAGTTCTGTCGTCCCAAGTCACAGGACCCGAAATTGCGACGAAAGTATTCAGGGTCGCTATCCCGTGTTTAATCCGGTCAGCATCCTATTCTTTTGGTCGATTCAGCAACCTCCAAACATTAGATAAAAGTAAGCAGTCCGCCGTGATAGTCGGTCACTGCACACAGTACGGGGACCGGAACATTCTGGCCAATCCCTCCCCGGGGCCTGACCTGCAGCGGCAAGCGCACGAGTTTCGCTGTTGTTTCCCGAAAGCCGAAGCGAGGCGAATTGTGCCGCCTGGCTACAGTGAACTGTAGTCTGGCTCAGCCAGTTCCCGCGGGACCTCGCTTTCCCTGACGTCTGTTAGCTCGCTGCCGGTGTCTAACACGGCCATTAGGTCTTGGTCGCCGGAGGCGAGTTGGACCAGGATCGGTTCTGAACTTGCAAGTCGCACTTTGTAAGGCGTATTTACCGCAGTCATTGTCTGTTGAGTATACATCAACTCATGTTTAAAAACAAACTGGAGCGCCCCTGGTGGACGCCACCGGCACCGCGGATGCGCGATGGAGTGGGCAAAAAGCTCACCGTGGCCGGTGAACAAATCATTGTAATGCGATGGCGTCGGCGTTGGTGTGAGTCCCCGTGCTTTTTTCCGCGTTGGAACGGTCGATTCTACGTCTTCCTGGTAATGTCTGACTACTGTGGCGGCCTCAGCGAAATTAACGAGGCTCGTTACACCGCAAACCTCCGCGTGAACATTGTGAAATGGGGCTATTCATTCCGCGTGGGAGCCGCAGAATGGACGCTAAAGCCGGATTCGCACACTAATCTTCTGCTCGCCATTTTCAGCCGCGATGTCACTCGGGCTGCAAAAGCGTGAACCGTAGCTGAGATGGTCGACGTCGATACTGATAAACGCAAGCAGAATCGGACGAAGTGAATCAAGCATAACAAATCTGTGATGGACACTGGTAACAATTATCAACGTATGTTTGTATCTACTGTTTACACCGAGACTATTTATTCCAACCAACCTTCAAACTTAATTTCTTTGAGACCTACACTTACCTCTTATCGCAATGACCGGACGTTTGGTCTACGTACGGGCCGCTGTCGTTTGAACGAGCAGACAACAAGAAGCGAAAACGTTTGGGAGCAGACGACAGTTCGAACGATCAGGCGGCCGTTCGAACTGAAGACCCACTGAACGTTGTCCGCAGGTGGTCCGTACAACCAGTGGCGTCACGAGGGTCAGCGGCACCCGGGGCGGTAACCCGCCACGACCCCCCCGCTCTCGCGTGGCCCGCCGCGACGCCCCCCCCCCCCCCGCCCCCGCTCTTGCGTGGCCCGCCGCGACACCCCCCCCCTTAGCGCTGCACCCAAGCGGTTCGCCACCCCCCCCCCCCCTTTGTGACGGCACTGCGTACAACTTCGCGGTTTTCCCGCGTTCATGTGTTGGAACAGAACAAATAAATGTGACGACCACAAGTTTTCGTAGAATTCAGCCCAAAGTGCTTCCCGCACAAGCAATCGTGGTCCGACGGCGTCTGGTTTTCCTTTTTCATGGCCCTATACAAGTTCTCGGACGAACCGAGCAGGCAGAAAACACATGAAAACTGACCTTCGAACCTTTCCCGACTCTTTCGACACAGTCCTAGTCGCGGTGTTTTGACGAGAAGGCAGGTTTTTGTCTGGTTTCCTCAAAAACAACGCAGGATTGCACATCTCGCATGGTGACTTCCGCTAACAGCCCCAGACCGGAAGTGCACCAGGCGCGCCACCACCGCGCCGTGACGTAGCAGTGCTGAATTCGTGTATACACGAACTCATTCTAAATTATTAACACGAACTCATCTCTGTTACGTCACGGCCCGGTAGTGGCGCGCGAGCGCTCTTCCGGTCTGTGGTGGTGGGCGGAAGTCTCCATGCGAGACGTGCATTCCTGCGTTGTTTTTGAAGAAACCGGACAAAAACCTGCCTTCTCGTCAAAACGCCGGGACTGGGGCTGTACCAGCAGAGTCAAGAAAGGTTTGAAGGTCAGTTTTCATGTGCTCGGTCCGTCCGAGAACGTGGATATTCGCCGTGAAAAATGAAAACCAGACGCCATCAGACCACGATTGCTTGGGCGCGAAGCACTTTGGGCTGAATTGACGGATACTTGTAGTCGTCAGATTTATTTCTTTTGTTTCAACATGAACGCGGGAAAATAGTCAAGTTGTACGGGCCACCTGTGGACTACGTTCAGTGCGTCTTCAAGTTCAAACGGCCGCGTGATCGTTCGACCTGTCGTCTGCTCTTTCAAACGTTTCTTCTTGCACTCTGTTCTTTCAAACGACACCGGCCCGTAGACCAAATATTGGCCCGGTAATTGCGATAAGAAGTAAATACAGGCCTCAAAACACTTTTAAGTTTAAAGTTGGTAGGGGTAAGCAGGCTCGGTGTAAACAGCAGATACAAGGAGACTTTGACCATTGTTACCAGTGGCAATCACCGACTTGTTATGAATGATTCACTTGGTCCGATTCTGCTTGCGATTCTCAGTAATGACGCCGACCATCTCATATACGGTTCACGCTTTTGCAGCCCGAGCGACGTCGCGACTGAAAATTGCAAGCGGAATCTCATCTTGCGAATCAGGCTTTAAGCGCGAGACACATGGACAATCGTCCGATCCGACAGTCCGAACGCCGCTCCGAACTGCCGCACGCGACAGTTTGAGGCACACGCTTTCGACCTTGCACGCGACTGACGATCCTTTCGGCTCCGCCCAGGAGATCAAGCATTCCAGCAGAGGTCCGCGTTCATAGATCTCTGGTCCCAGATTGACGGTTCAGCTCCCACGAGCGAAGTTAAGAGATCGTTCTCGCTAGCGCGTGCGTTCTTTGCCGGGGCCATCTTTTTCGAATGGGTCAGCGGGATCCATGCGTCCGGCTTCCCGTCGCCCGTCCCGTTTTCTAGTTCGCCCCGCCAAACCCAGAACGTCATCATGACGTTCGCACTAGCTGTGCTGTTATTAGCTGAGTGTTTCCGACAGTCCGTCTGCCGTGCGAAACTATCTGGCACGTCGGACGCACGCCGGATCGCCGATCCGACGTCTGAAGCGACAGAAACTTTTCGGATCAGGCAGTCAATTACCGGATCGGACGTCGGATTGTATGGATTTTTCGCGCATGTGCCTCGCGTTTTAGCGTCCGTTCTGCGGCGTCCACGCGGAATGAATCGCCGCATGTCACATTATTCACACGAAGCTTTGCAGTATAACGAGCCTCGGTAATTTTGCTGAGGCCGCTCAGTAGTCACACACTGCCTGGAAGACGTAGAATCAACAAATCCAAAGCGAAAAAGGGCAGGGGGACTCACACAGGCGCCGACAACATCGCATTTCAATGGTTTGTTTATGGGCGACGGCGAGCTTCTTGCCCACACTCCATCGTGCATGCGCGGCGCCGCTAACGTCCGCTAGGGGCGCTCCGGTTGGCTCGTAAAGATGAGTTGGTACCGTTTTACTGAAAGAGGGCGGGAGAGAAAAGGGAAAAGCGCTACCGGCGCTTTCCTCCTTGCTGGAGCGTTAGAAAGAGTGAAAGTCTCCGCCGGTGTTGGGTGTAAAGAGGCTTCGCCGGTGTTGGGTGTAGGAATTGCCCGAACTTCGTTCGCGCTTTCTTCTCTGTTTTAAGCACCCAAACTTAATTAGAGCCAAGGGTTTGGACGGCGACAGTCCCCCGGTCATCGGGACACCATTGCTCGGTCGTAGGGTGCACGAATAACGACAGAAAGCGCCGAATTCGGCGAGGACCTATGTAGTTTGCAAGTAATCGGGCAAGGCGAGTGCGGCTGCAACGTCCTTAAGGTCCATTGCTTCCCACATGACCCCGATTTCCGGCGGCAGTGGCTTGCGCCCCTAAACCGAAAAAACTTTTCTTCAACGCTATTACCTCTCGACTGTGCTCGGAATATATCTGGGACCCCAGACCCCGTCAAGCTGCTTATATAGAAGCTTTTTGTCTGGAGGTCCCTCCAGTGTATGCCTGGAAAAATAAAGCTTGAATTGAATATTTTGCGAATGAAGCATGCACCGCACTCAACGCTGTACCGTCGATAAACATGGCGTACGCTCGCGAGGTGCGTGCAAGTTTTCTCCTGATAATTGCGGTTTCAGGTTGTAAGCTTTTGTAACTGAATTTATTTTAATACTGATGTTTTGAAGCGATGACACTGATTCGATTTTATTATCTACAACACTTACTTCAAGGCTGATTTCCGGCGCCGGGTGTCGCTGGAAATTGTCAAAAGTTAGTTCTATCACTTTTCTTAAATCGCGATGCCAGAGAGCAGTGAACCTATGTTGACCGTCACAACGCGACTAGATTCTTCTTATTTTCAATATTATTACATAATGTAGCTGAAAACAAACCTTAAATTTCTTTTGCTGAAAGTTGAAACATACTCATGCATCGATGTTTATAAACGTTGAAACATGCTCATGCATCGGTGTTTATAAACGTTTTATTTGAGGATCCTGTGCCGACGAGTGTGTCTTTTGTCGAGAACTGAAAAAAGAAAAGTCGAGAGGTGACTGTAGCCGGAGCGAGTCGATCAATGATTCAACGATTCGAAATCGATGAATGAGCATGTTTTAACTTTCAGCAAGAGAAATCGAAGGTTTCTTTCCGGATACATTATGTACTGATTTTGAAAATAAGAAGAATCTAGTCGCGTTCTGACGGTCAACATAGGTTCCCGGCTCTCTGGTATCGCAATTCAGGAAAAGCGATAGAACTAACTTTTTGACAATTTCCAGCCACACCCGGCGGCGGTGTGAGCCTTCAACAAAGTGTTGTAGTTGATAAAATTGAGTCATTGTCAACACTTTAAAATATCAATATTAAGATAAACTCAGTTACAAATTGAAAGAGCATTTATCACGAGAAAACATGCGCGCACCTTCCGTGCGCACCCCATGTTCACCGGTGGTACAGCGTTCGGTGCGCGCTCTATTCACAATGTTCCGAGCACACTGGAGAGGATGGCGTTGGGGAAAAGTATTTTCGGTTTACGGACGCGACCCACTGCCGCCGGAGATCGGGATCATGTGGAAACAGCCGCAGTCGCCTTGCCGGATATCGTGCAAGCTTCATTGTTCCTCAGACAGTATTCGACGCTTTCTGTCGTTATTCGTGCACCCTATATAGTCAAACCTCGATGTAACAAACTTCTATGTAACGAAACCCCCGATGTAACGAAGCACGTAACTTTTTCTAACCGCAAGTGTATACACGCCATTATTTTTTACCTCCTTGTAACGATGTCCAGTTCGCCGAAATTTCGATGTAAGGAAGTTTCATGGAGAATTCGTCACAAACTTTTGGGTCCCAAAGGAGATTTTGGGAAGCACATGCGCTAAAACGGGCCCCCGATAAAGCGCAAAAGGTGAAACGGGCCGAATCTGGCGAGTGTGGTGTACAGAACGGCCACCACGTTCGCGCTGCGTAGTTCGTTTCGAGGCCTTACTAAAAGCGTGCGTCTCTCGTTGTCCTGGGTGATGGAGCTTTGAAGGCGATGGAGCCGCCCCCGACAACGTCGACCTCGACAACTTTTTATAATCCGACGCTACTGTCATTGCAACGGTGGAAATGACCAACGAGGCGATAGCTAGCGATGTTCGTGGAAACTCTGAAGACGGGGACAACATCGAGCCTGATGAGCAAGACACCTGCGATGTACCCATGTAACCGTGAAGTGGTGTACGCGATCGATGTCTTGAGGCGGTTTGCGAGAACACAGCAAGACGAAGACGCGATGCAGGCCGTCTGGCTATGCGAACGTTGCGTGATACCAATAATAATGCCAAGAGTGGCCCAAATAAAGGTGACGGACTACTTTCAACCAAAATAAAGGCGTCCTCGGTGAGGTTTGTGCACCCGAAAAACATTTGTGAAAACGTTCTTTAACGTTAGCCCCGAATTTCTATGTAGCGAAATTTCAATGTTACGAAGTAAATTCCGAATTTTACCGACTTAGTTACATCGAGGTTTGACTGTATAACCGAGCGGTGGTGTCCCAATGACCGGGGGACTGTCGCCATCGAAGCCCGTGGGTCTAATTAAATTTGGGAGTTGAAAACAGAGAATAAAGCGCGAACGAAGTTCGGGCAATGCAGATACCCAACACCGGCGAAGCCTCCCATTCGAGACTTTCACTCTTTCTAACGCTCCAGCAAGGAGGAAAGCGCCGGTAGCCCTTTCCCTTTCCTCTCTCGCTCTCAAAATGCTTTCGAGCCGTCTCAAAGCAACGAGGCGACGTGCGAGGACTATGCTTACAAGCGCCCGTCCCTCATAGCCTCCTCGTACATCCGTACCGCCTTCGCCAGCTCGCGCGCGCCAGCCACCCTGCTCCCTCGCGCAATGTGACATGTCAGAGACATTCCTCACTGACGCTCAATTTCACCACGGTCTGCGACCATTCGATGAATCAGGTCCTCTACTTTCTACACTGTGCACCAGGTAGCAGCTTCGAAATATCTGGCCGTCCTACGGAAAGAACTGCACCCACCCTTCGTCACCGCTTCCGGTACTCGCCATGGGGTGAGTCGGAGCTCGTCCAGGGCGACGGCCTTGACCATGTCGTAGTTTGCTATTTCCTCCACAGGTAACCTCGCAGAAAGGTATTTCATTATTTCTGACAAGGCCGGCATAATCAAATGCACTCGGCCCTCCGACGCCGCGAACATGGCTTCGACACCGTCGACCCAAGGCAGAACTTCCGCGTCAAGGCCCGTTCACACATACGCAACCAAGTTACCGAGAGTGACCAGATCGGTTTTTAGCTGGTCCTAAGACGTCGCAAGAGGCTTAAAAACCGGTCTGGTCTCTCTCGGTTGTATATGTGTGAACGGCGCTTCAGGTGGCAGTTTCTGGCTTCTGAAAAGCTTCGCGCATTGCAAAACCGGGTCCACACTGCCCATTCACTCGGTCCACGCATTGCCGCGATCTTTTCCTCGCTCTCAAGTTTGAGCCTCAACATGGCAATTTCCTGCTTATGGTCCATGCGCCGCATGGTTTCCGCGAGCGCCTGGGCAGCGCGCTCCGTAGGCGGACCGACTTTCCGGCCCCTCTGCTCCTCCGTCAGTCCCTTTGTCGTTCGGGGCACCCGATGGAGTCTTAGATATTCATCAGTGCCATACTCATGCCGCTCCTCACACAAGTTGTATTAAATTTCCGGGTTGTTGTTTTGTTGTTTTTTTTGCAACATTTTTTAGCAGAAAGCTTTTTTTTTTCTTGCGTCTAACAGCACTGCTGCCATAATCACGCACGCCTCCAGTTTTCAACTTTCGTCAGGCGTTGTCTGTTGTCAAGAATGCGACCGCTGAAAGCGTCTGACAACACTGACATTCCTCTCGTTTCCCCGCCGTTCGTGTGAATGCTGCAGTCAAGGAGTCCCGCTTGTTCTGCCGATCACAGACGTCAAGCATATCCCTCCCCGAAAAGCATCTCCCGTGTGAGAAGCCCTTCAGTGGGACTGTGAAGATCGACTGAAGAAAAGGACGACCTGATTTAGAGCAAGATTCCACACCTAGAAGTAAAGAAAAATGTTTTGGTCTTTAATTCATGCAAATTGCATTTAAAACTAAGTTTTGCTGTACGTCTCATGAGGAAAACAAAGAGTGGGTTAACCAAAACGGCTGCCATACTTCTAATTTCAAACAAGTAAAAAAACAAAAACAAGTAAATTTCCAATGTCGATTAAATATATTGCACAGACATAAAACAAAAACATTGTAATTAAAACTGCAAACAATTTACGTTTTTTGTTCTTTTTTTTATTGCAAAACTAAATTACACATTTCCTAACGCCCATATTCAACCCACATGTAACGCTAGAAGTCCGACAGAGGCCAACGTTTCAGCATAACGGTCATCTTATCCAAACGTTGTCTTCTGAAAATTTCAATGGGGAAATGACGGCCGACGGAACTCCCAAATACTAAAAGCTTTATGGCGCCAAAAAAAATTATAGGTGACAATAGGCCTTATTTTTACATTGAATTTTTTTTAAAATCACAACTTTTGAATGAGATGTCCGTTTGTGCTGAAAACTTGGCATCTAATTTGGACCTCTAGCGCTATATTTCGGCGGAAAATGAGCTCGCAGTACAGTTTATTTCTAAGGTAAAAAAAAAACATGTAAATTTTTTTTGGGGGGGGACGCTTTGTAATGTAATTTCTTGCGTTCACAAAGATATTTTTTAACGATCCACCCGAAGCCACATGCTTGATGTCGGTTGTATTCCATAACCATAACCTCAAACTATAACGACAGTGTGCTTTTTATTGTATTTTTTTACATTGGCATTATTTTTGTTAGCTACTATAATTTATTATATAAACACGACAAACCAGCCACAGGAGACCACCTCAATTGTGCAAGTTTATTTCACACTCAGGCGTGTAGAAAACAAACATACAAAGGAGACATACAATAATGAAACAGGCTTAAACTCCGCACATTTACACATACGGAGAAACGGGATCCAAGTAAACAGTATGCCAACTTGTTGACTCATACAAGCGTATGCTTATACATGCACGAGCAACGGCCACGGTGTGCGCTGAAGGTAATTTCAAAAGAACCAGAATGCGAACCTCATCGCTCGGTGCCTTCAGGACGAGCCTGCTTTGTATTTCGCCTGCTGACTTCCGTTTCCTGGCGCTGAAAGCTTGCAACCGTTCTTGATGTGCTCCACTATCTTACAGCCCACAACGGGAGCACCGCAGGCCTCACAGAATATCCTGTGAAACTGACATTTGGAGTAATGCAACTTAAGATCGGTCAAGGGAGGCTTGTACTTGCATTTACACGACGATTGGCGTTCAGGATCGTGGTAACGCATTGTGCACTCCTTATTTATTTCAACCTGAAGCACATCAGTGAGCACGTAGTTGCAGCCAGTGGCGGAGTTGGGACAACGCATGCCGGCCTCCTTCAAGAGTTTAGCGAGATCCACAGAAAACGCGCCACCTGCAAGGCCGCTTTCTGACACCTCTTTCTGATCCAACGGACACAACGGAGGGTCATGGCGCAAGACGTTTTGATAGCACGATCGTGCAGTACCAGTGCGGACAGCTTCCCGAAAACGCGGGTCTCAGCGACACCACGCCGCAAAGGTCACAGATGAGTGGACGAGGAGGCGGCTTGGAGAACCGGGTGGGCCTCCAGTCCAGCATCGGTGAGAAGCCCGTCAGCAGAAACTCCTCCGTTGCTTGCTCTTCCGATTGCGCCATCTCGAAGCTCTGCGAGATTGACAAGGACGAAACTGGTCACCGCAATGCAGGGCTGGGCAGAGATACTCCAAAAAGTATTCGGGAATACAAATACTGAAATACGTGTGTTTTAAGGCCCAAATATAAATACTGAGATACATTTGTGTTTTATGCAACGGGATATCCCTGAGATACTTCTGCAAAACCGGCGAAAAAGTATTCCGGAATACAGATACGTATAGAAATACATTTGTTACCGAACGGTGCTAGGTGGGGAGGGTGTAATTCGTGGCGAATGGTAATTTATGCTTGTGCTCCTTTTATCTGTGCCATTTTAAGCTGTTCCCCTTTATCAAACTCTTTATTCATCATTAATGCCACTAAAGAAAGCAGGTCATCCCCGTTGAACTACATAGTTACAGAACGGTAAAGACTGCGTGCCATGCCTGGCAAAAGGCATCTGCCCGAAATGAACTGTTTTGCCGTGAGGGCCGCATCTCAAACTGCCGTATTATTTCACCGCATTCGACGGGAGTTGATGCCACGAGGGCGCCACAGTATTTTGTGCCCCGTAGACTTCCGGTAGTGTATTTATTTTGATCTTCACAAACTACACAACGATCGGGTAAGATTTTCTTCTTTTTTTTTAGAAGTAACTGTAATGTGTCTGTAAGAACTTTCGCGCATTGTAGAAAGTAGTACAAATAACAAAAAAATATGCGAAACAAATGGAAAAGAACAGGAAACCCGGAAGCACAGAGGGGTCCGCCGATAGTGGGCGGTAACGACCTTCTTTGCAAAGAAACATCGGTGAACTTCTGAGTCACCCATGAGTGGGGACACTGGACTACAGGACCATACTCCTTCACAGCGTCCTCTCTGCTAAATTAGAAAGACTAGAGGGCTTTGAAAGAGGAGCTGAGTTTGTTATTCTTGCCCATAACCTTTTTAAACCAAAGCTTCTTTTTCAATGTCGGTGACTGAGATGAATCATGTTATAGGGCGGGTTCATATTATAAATTATGAAGCAACTTGCGCCAAACGGATGTTTTTATCTTTCAAATTCGTCTTAGAAAGGACTACAAATGTAACGAGATACCTAAGTCCGGCAAAGTATCGCGATTACAAGCGATACATCTTAAATATATTTCACTACTGAGATACAAATACATACATTTTTTAAAATGTATCTCGATACGGAGATACAGATACTCGAAAGTATCTCTAAGATACTATCGGGATACATTTGTATCGCAATATACTGCCCAGCCCTGCCACAATGCATACGGCGGTTCACGGTGTGAACGCAATGGCGTCTCTTTCCGATATCCGCCGCCTTCCAGCACGCGCTTGTTGCCTTCCACTGTGCTATATGGCTGCACGCGCACGCTTGAGGTTCACGAGGTGCCGAAGCGCTGTCGTAGACAGGAAGCTCGCGCTGGAGGCCGGACAACCAAGAACCTCCCTCTAGTTCTCATCCTGTCAGTTGCCATATGCGGACCGCAAGATCGTTTGCTTCTTTTCCAGGGGTTGTGGTGACGTCAAAACGCCGAGCTCTGATTGGTTCCGATCGAAGGATAGCGGGTATGCCTCAAGGTAGCTTGCATTGAGGTCTACCCACTATCCTTCAATCAGGGCCAATCAGAGCTCGGCGTTCTGACGTCACAACAACCCCCTGGAAAAGAAGCAGACGAACTTTGCGCTCCGCATAGTCAGTGATGTTCTTAGAATCGTCTAAGTGCTCCCAGTCAACATTGCCAAGAAGACAAGACCATACTGCTGACATTTTTGCGTCACCAGCGAAGGCCAACACTGGACACAGCTTGGAAACGAGTGCTGCGTCAGCGCTGGGCTTCCGAGTCGAGTTTGCACCGAACGTTGGCGCAATCGTCGTGTCCAATCTGTGACCATGCAGCGTTGGGCTTCGCTGACGACGACATCTATATCAGCACTACGGCTTTGTTATCAAGGAGGTGTTCTCTGAGTGGGGCGCCATTTGTTCTTTATACGTGCCATTAGTTGAAATGCGGGCATTTCAACCAATTGGGAGGGGTAAAGGTGTAAAGTGTATAGGCTTGGTGTAAACAACATATACAAGGGGATATGTTGATCTCTGTTACCGGTGGCCATCACCGACTTGTTATGCCCGATTCTGCCTGCAATTTTCAGTATCGACGTCGAGCATCGCTTCTGTTTCAGCCCGAGTGACGTCGCGACTGAAAACATCAAGCGGAATCTTCAGATGTAAATCAGATTTCAGCGCCCATTCTGCGGCGTTCACGCGGAATTAATCGCTGCATGTCACATTATTCACGCGAATACGTGTTTTGTCATGAAATCAGTAGAAAATCTCCAACCTGCTGAGACCCCGCAGAAGCGATCACTTCCACAGAAGTAGCCTTTTTTTTGTTTTTGTCGTCATCCGAAGGCATTAAATATACTGCATATGCAGTCTAAAGCACAGGGAAAGGCACGGGGACGAGTGCGTTGAACTAGGCAGTGCCTTCTTGCACTCGGTGATATTAATTTCTTTCAAGGACCGTATGTAAGAGTTCACCAACCTCTAACAAGAAAATGGCGTATCGTCGTGTGAAAACGCTCTATTGCCTTTCGAGACGTCATCTGGGCATTTCTGTGAGTGATATAATCGCGGCTATAAGACCGATTCAAATAAATGCCTTTTAGGTTCTTTGTGTTAAAAAAGCACTGATACCCCAAAAGTCAAAAAAAAAAACTTCCGCGCGCGCGTTTTTTTTTTTTAATTTTTGGCGCTTTTCTTTTTTTGCTTCACCTCCTCGTTTACTTTGATTTGTGACGTCAAATGTTATGAAATGTAGCTTTGCAAGCGATATTTCTTTAACATTTAATAACGGCATTCGTAAAGCTTGTTTTTTAACGCAATTGCAAACGCACTTCTTTTGAAATGCCGAAAATCTGAGTCCGGTGTGATGTCGCCTTCTGGCTTTTTATCCTCCTTCGGAAAACATGGCGGCGCTCGACGCATGTAGGATGATGATCGGTGAGACGGGGAATCGGACGAAGGGGGCATTTTAGGAGCCCGACCACCTCTCAGACTTCGAAAAGGAAACCGTCAAACGGTTAAAACCAGGGACTCAAACCGAAAAATATAACGTTTCGGTTACGGTTACGGTTACCGCTTCGTGTTGATAACGGTTTCGTTTCGGTTTTTTACGGTTTTAATTTTTACGGTTTCGGTTACCGGTTACACGTTCCTAAAAACCGGTTTATTTCGGTTTTTCCAATAATTTGTTTAATTGAAATGCTAGACAGCCGTTTTATAATAAACTGTTTAAATTAGTCCCAGATATCCAACAACGTGAAATTCAAGGAACTTAGAAACGTCTTAATACTTCTAATTGGTCAAAAGTGGCACACGTTTCTAGCTCCAACGCTTGTTCACTACATCTACTTACATTATATAGTTTGATGCCCGAGCATACATGTTACTTCCGTTACTCGGGGATCATCGCATTCTATAAAATAAAAATGAAAATAAACACCCCTACTTTGTTGTTCGGCAGTGTTTGTAAACAACCCTAAGAAAGTTCCCAGTGGGCGCTGGAAGAACCATTCGCACCTTCTCGTCGCTATAGTTTATTTCAACCTAATGCATGCAGACGAGTCTTCGCCCACACTGAAGGAAGGAACAGAACTATAGTCATCCTCTAGTAAAATACTGCTAAGTGGAATAAAGTATTACAATTGAGAGCTGGGCTTGTTGGTGAAAGTCAAACATAATGTAAATGCAATAGCCCAAAACAAGGAAGACTAACGAGAGGAACGAACAACACAGAAAGCTGTAAAAATATATCATGTGTTGTTCGTTCCTTTCCCTAGTCTTCGCTGTTGTGCCATGTTACACCTACGTCATGTTTGCTATTTCCAAGCAATTGCCTATGGTTATCAAAGCGCACGTCTCTCGCTGGCCGATTCTGTGACGCTAGAAAAATGGTGCATTTATATATAAGAAAAAATAAAAAAGGTGCGGACGCAAAAATGAAGATAAAGTGTGTGCGTGCGTGCGTGTGTGTGTGTGTGTGTGTGTGTGTGTGTGTGTGTGTGTGTGTGTGTATATATATATATATATATATATATATTATTATAGTGCGGCAAAATCGGCCAAACACGCAGAGGAGAAGCCAGTTGAGTGAAAGAGGAATTTGGTCTGAATCTTTGTCAAACGGGGGACGAAGAAACAAAAGTTAGACCCATAGAGAGAAAGTAAAATCCCGACCGCAGCAAGTCCTCCACGAGGAGGCGCACCGTAGACGCCAACTTGTCTGGGTCGGGATGGGCGCACAAGAAGTTGTCTATGTGAGACCAAGCCCAGAGTCCACGCGCGCTCATTTCCCTGGCAATGGTTGTTGCCAAGAGCTGCATGTAAAACGGCGCCGGGCGTATCACGAAGGGCATACGGCAAAAACGGCAGTAACGGCGGCCTACTCTAAATGTGGTCAGGTTACGGGAGGAGGGATGAAGCGTGATATGGTAAAAGGTCTCGGCAAGGTCGAGCTTCACCATATACGCTTGGGGCGGGAGGGGTTTGCTTTGATGGCCTGGGGTAAGCGGAGTAAGGCGGAACTGAGGTGCCTGGAGGTAAGGAGTAAGTGCGGCGCAGTCTAAAACTAAGCGGGACTCCGTGGCTGACTTGGATACGAGGAAGACGGGGTTGAGGTACGGACCACGTGAGGAGCGTTCGATGATGCCACCAACATGTTGGTTACGGCGGCATCGATCGTGGGGACCTGGTCAGGGAGAGGGGGCGGGCCGTGAAGCAAGAAGCCTTCGTGCAGCGAATGGAAAGTGCGCCGAAGTCGGGCGGCCCGTGAAAACTACATGCCTCACTAAACACTGCCCAGTCGACTTGAGGTGCCTGCTGGGTCGGGTGGACTGGCGGCGGAGGTCCCGTCGCTTTCGACTTGTAGGCAGTGCTACCCAGGTCCGACTCAGAGTCTTCGACGTCGCTTTGTTTGTCTGTGGTGTGTTCCTTTGTGTTGGTGTGGTTTTCCTCCTCGCCATCGTACGTGTCGAAGGAGTCGTCATCGGCGTGGGGCTCGATGACACTGTCGGTCCTGCTGAGCCACTCCAGGATTCGCTCGGCGGCGGTGGCCGTCGAGTCCGGATCCAATGGGTCGTTTTCTTCGGTCCAAGATCAAGCACGGGCAAGGTCGGCCGAGACGCTAGCCTCGCAAAATGCATGGGCGAGAACGTCCTCGACCGGGAAAACGCCCAGGAGCGTCGAGGAGACGACCGTGCCGTCGATGACGGCACTGGTGGGTCTCGAAGACCCAGGGTAGCTGCCGGACTCACTTAGGATTAGGGGGCCTCTTGGACTTGGTGCCTGGGCGGTAGCTGGTGTTCGCGGGAGCACGAGACGTGCGGCGTCCGCGTCGAGGCTGGTTGGGTAGCTGGTCGGGGAGCTCTCTGAAAACCTCGGACTCGAGCCTGGACGTCTGGGATAGGATAGCCGTCCTCCAGTTCCCTCTCGCGACGACGTGGAAGAGTTCCAGTCTATCGAAAATGAGGTGCTGGTGTTCGGGGAGCATGGCATCCCAGTAGAACCGATACGGGTGGAGATGCCGGATCTCGTGGACATCTCTCGTGGACAAACTTCTGGTGTTCTGGGCGAGGTCGCGCAGAATGTCGTAGGCCTGACGGACCCTCGCTCCGGGAATGGGCGGTGGGGGCTCCACCGGAGGTAGTCGGATCGCGTTGGTGGCTCTGGTAGAAATGATTCCCGTAGAAGCCATACCTCCGGCGGCAGCAGGGGAGGGCTCCGGCGATGCTGGAAGCGATCTCTTGGCGCGTCTGTGGATGTTCGAGCTCACCGTGCCGACGTTCGAATAGCTCGCGTTCAGAGTTCTGCGACAGGGACTGCTGAGACTGCTGGCCGTGTGGGGCGAGACCGGCCAGGGCATCGACGATTGGAAGCAGGGCAGCTCCCAAGGTTGAGGCGAAGGAGGCAGAAATGGCATCCCCTGTCTGTTGGACGAGGGCGGCTCCGTCATCGGCGGCCAAGTGCGTTGGCGCGTTCGACGACGAGGCATCCTTCTCCTTGGCTTTTTCTCTTGTCATGCTGAGATGCGTGGCAGTGCCGGCGGCTGCCACTCGGTTTGAAAAAGGGTCTCGGCACGAGAAGGAAAAGAAAAAAACTCGGAAACCCTTCGGACGTTTCCTCGTTCCTTCCGCCGCTCTCAGCCCGAGCATATATATATATATATACAGTATATATATGTATATATATACGTATATAGCATGTATACATATATATATATATATATATAGCATATATGTTATGTATATAGCAATATATATATATATACATAGATATTTATGTATGCGTGTAGTGTTATACGGCCGAGGGGACCTATTATATGCAGTGTCTTACGAGTCGCTTGCGATCAATCGGGCTGGAATTTGCATTATTAAATTCGTGTAATTAACTTGTTTAATTATGTTTAAGTGGTCATACGTTTCAATTATGAGATTGCTGAGCGTCGTCGAAAACCGCTTAAATCAGTAAATTCATAATGACTATTGAGCGCGTGAGAACGCAGTAGTGTGTTTACGTTACCACTCGTGGAACACGTGCAAGACTCGACTGGATTTTAGCTCGGAATTTGCTGTCGGGCGCTTGACGCACCTCGGTAGCACCGCGCCCCGTGGAGCGATAGTGCAACTACGCTTCTGCTGCGTCGCGCGATGACAGCGCAGCAGAGGCTGGTTGCACTAGTTTCTCCACGAGACGCGGTGCTCGCCGGGGCTGAGATGCGCTTCGATAACAAACCGAAACTTTAAAACTCGTCAATATGTACGGTTGTTCAGAAAGCCGTAAAGTGCTTCACGTGCTTTCTATCGTTCTGCAATTTATTGAGTTCGTATTTTCGATGATGCTGTAGCAATTTTCTGATTGAAACTATGCCCTTAATACACAATAGTAAAAGAGTTAATTACGTAAAAATAATTAACAATCTAATTATCTCGGACTATAATAATTGTCCTAAATAGGCCCCTGACCCACGGACCAAAATGACACGTAGCCATTTTTAGTTTGCTGCGAACGTGAAGTGTTCGTATATATGCAAGTTATGTCCACAATCTCATACGTGAATACACTATATATATACGTAGACATGACTGTATATATCATACAAAACGCCAATGTCAAACCTCTGACATTTTTTTTTCTTTCTGTGTTGTTTCAAAATCGTCACTCGCGACACGTTTCAGACTAAATGAATACCAGGTTTTCTTTTCCGCCAGCTCTGCATGATGGTCAATTTACCTCGTTTCTTCATACTGGCTACTGCATGTCAGGAACATCGGTGGTTTTGATAGAACCGAGTTGGATGGACATCTGAGAATTCTAACTTATTAGTTAATACCCTGAAGGCGACACGTACTGAATACATGTAGCGATGTAGGAGTGTGGCAGATTTAGAAATATAGACTTTTTTATTATAAGCTCGACCACTGATTCCAACTAAGTATTCTTAATCCTAAAGTTAGATTGAACGGAAATGTATTACCAGATGCACCGCTCGCTGACAGTAACTCTGTCAAATGGCCACGACATTTCAAGATCCCTTCTCCAGGTCATACTTGAGAAAAACTAATATTTTTATTTTTCGGTTAATATCGGTTAAAACCGGTTACCGGTAAATAATTTACGGTTACGGTTACGGTTACGGTTTTTATAAATTTCAAATAACGGTTTCGTTCCGGTTACGGTTACTGAAAAATTTCGTTCCTAAACGGTTTTCGGTTTCGGTTACGGTTACGGTTTGAGTCCCTGGTTAAAACAACTGGGTTTGGTGTCTGTTTGCCGTAGTTTCGGTTGTGACTCTGCCGGGGCAGCCTTTCACGCAGAACCGGCGCGACCTGGCCGCTCAAGTCGCTCACGAAAGTCCACTACGCGTTCTCTTCGAGCTCACACCGTTCCAAAGAATTTGAGATCACCGAAAGGGCCCTAAAGAACTTCAAACTCAAAAGTGAAGCGTCGTCTGCTGGCAGCGATAGGCGGCACGCACGGAGGAGAGCGGTTGTTCGTGGAATGCCGGCGAACACGACGCTTCGGGCGGCGGCGGTTCCAGAGAAACTCGACTCGCACGAGGGCTCAATATTTGACGTCATTGAAATAGCGAGAATCGCACGAAAAGTTCAAATTCAAATTTTAAAAAATGTTATTTTTTTTTAGAAATATTGAATTTTTAAGTTTTAAATTTGAGGGATATGTCCAGGCACGTTTACATATCGTTTCAATATATATATATATATATATATATATATATATATATATATATATATATATATATATCATATGGGTGGTTTCATCTCAAATCGTGCAGGCAAAAAGGGTCGAATTTTTAATTTCGCTGAAAAAAAATATATGTTATGGCGTCGTCTCTAAAAACGCAGTAGCCACAAACGGCAAGTCCGTCGGATTTTTTGTTCTCGACTTACGAATTTTAAAAGAGGCCGCGGCGGAAAGCAGTGTTTTTCACATCCGTCGTGGGTCGGATGTTTCGCTCGATCTCCCGTCGTGGATTTTCAGTCCACATTATATTAACTTTTTTCAAGCACTCTGTGGGCACAGGTAAAAGGCTCTAATACCATGAAATAATTTTAGGCGTTTTGCTTTTTTTCTGTAAAAATGTCAAAAACGCCCCTCGGTCAATTGTTGACGAACTTTGACAATTAAATACTGGCGATCTACTTGGGTTACATCAATATTTTTTATGTCTATGGAGAGCCCAAAACACGCTCTTTATAGATATTATAAAATGATTTACCTGTATTAAATAGCCTTTGCGGGACGTTTACGTTAATGTTATGCGAAAACCAAAAAGTACCAATTTTAAAATCGATTTTCTCAAAAAACCCATTTTTTATTTTTTTTATTTTTTGTTAAAATGTAGATATGATAGTTGTCTACTCGAAAAGCAAGTCGAGAAAGTGTATATTTTGTTTGTATGTTTTATATTTAAGCATCAATATCGTACAAAAACGTGTTTTTACGGCTTGAAACGGACTTGCGAATTGCGCGTCTTCACAAACTTGGAAATATTTTTGACTTTTTTCAACGCACCCACATAAAAATGAAATACAGTAGTTCCACCCTGTTATATTTATTGATCATTTAAATTTTATTATAGGCGGCAAGCTACATTGGAGCAGTTCAAAAGAGAAAGCAACACTTCTTAACAGACCAGCAGGCGTCGTAAATTTTAATGTATAGAAATCGGCAGACGTCCTATTGATTCGGGGCCTTCATTGGCCTATATGAACGTCCCGCCCTTTCGGAACCAGCAGATGACCACGACCTTTCGCGCTCGTTGTGTTATAGCGAGTTCGTTCACACGCACGGCACCGTCGAGTCTTCCCAGAATGCAACGCCTGCAGGAAGGTGCACCGCGTACTGGACTCAAACGAACTGGCCAAACGCACTGAGCGTGCGAAGATTGATGCTGCTGCCATCTATGTTGTAGAGAAGGTACTGAACCGCACACTCGAAACTTGCGCCTTTCTGTTCGGACGTTCAATGGTGGGACATGCTGACGAGGCAATCGCTACCAACGTTATCTAGCAAACGTTGGTCGCAGCAACCGTAGTTTATAGTTGCGATGACTCAACCAACTTCGCTGTCGTAGAGATATTACATGATGGCATACATTCCCGCAACCAGCTGTCTGCAAAGCAGCTGGTAGCAATCTTTCAATTCGTGTAACCGTTTACACTGAAGAAACTGTGATGCTGTCCGAGCAGAAGCGATCTGTCGGCACGGTATATGCGTGAACCGCTGAAAGGGTACGGCATTAAAGCTAGTCTTTGGAAATTCAGCATAACAGTTCAGTCGGACTTTCTATTTCGATCTATCATGTACAGGTGAGATCAGTGTAGTAGCCATGTAATGGTCGCCGAGAACGTGATACTGAACAAACACACGACAGGGCATGTAGCTGACGCAGGTCAAATGTTAAACACGATGATGTTGCCAAGCCTCATGGTACAGTCACTTGATAAGCTATCTCATGCTTAATGTGGCTGTCGAGGTATCTGCTCGTGCTGGAGTGCTTGTCGACAAGTGTATGCAATGTTTCACTGCACACGGATGGTGATAAACAGTCTCGAAGGCTACTGATGCGTTTGTTCTGTGCTATTTCTGTACGCACTGCGTATGTTTCTGCGCTTGTACGGCAACAGAGTCGACCTAATTAAAGCCTCCCATATAAAGCACGGTCTTGTGAATTATTTCCTTCATGAAATATGCAGACGCTCACATTTCAGAGTTCGCGTTTGATTCCGCTGCCCGCGGAGAACGTGATTGTCTATTAGAAAATCTACTTGTTTCCTTTCGGATCGCGCTGAGCACATCGTAGACAGACGTCAACCTTATCGTCTGCGTCCGCGCCTGCGCCGGCCTCGCCGGAGCGAGCGTCATGACGGGATTGCACTTTCGGCGCACGCCCGAATTTCTCGGTGAACAGCGAGTGCATGCACGCGTGGGTGTACACGTTGCTGAAACGAACTCGGATAGTGCAATCACGCGTGCAGACGTGCCAGCCGAAACTGAACTCCCGCGTTTACGCCGCGCCAAGTGGGCACGCGTGGACACGAGTGTCCGTCGAAACGAACTCGCTATGTAGATAGGACGGCCCGTGACAGTAAAGCGAGCAGCGCACCCTGTGTCACGAGGAGTGAAATGGTACGAATGTGTCGTTGACGCGGCGAACAGTGACGGCCACCCAGGAGTAGTCAGTCAGTCAGAGTATTGCAGAAGGGAAAGCAAAGTAACTGTTGCCCGGGAGGATGAGAACACCATGGCCTTACAATATCGACGGTCAACAACAGTTCTGCCTGCCAAAACAACGCCGCGTGCGAGCTAAAACCGGCGGCGCGGGACGAAAATCGCGCACGCACACGAAGATGGGCCGGTTTCGTTAGGGATGTGGGAAAATTTTGAAACCAGCCATCCGTGCACGCGTGAAACGATACCGCGTATTTGCCCAAGCTTCGAACGCCCTATCCTAGAAATGGCCGTGCTCTGCAAAGTGGTTGTCCTGTGCTTGTCCTCCGTGTTTTATTCTTTCAATTTTATGTACTCTATCTCCCTCCGCGGAAATCCGATAGCACCGAAGGGTTATCTCTTTTGGAAACAGCAAAGCCCGGAGACTAGCATCAAAAACGAGCGTGTTGGTAAATATACTTGTGTCTATTCTGCCCGGAGACTAGTTGGGTCGAAGTCAGCCTCCTTGGCAACTATAACCGTTTGTGAAGAGTGGTCTTCTCCCGAGATGAAAAGTTAGCGCCGGCTGACGTGTTTTTTTTTTCTTTTTTTTTGAAAAAGGGAAGGGTTAAAGAAAAAGTTTGAGTAACTGCATGCAGTAACTACCTCGAAAGCTCCTCTCCCGATATGAAGCTCGAGGCATGTTACGTCTCGGTTACCTTCTCGCGCACCGCTGCTCGAAACTATTCTTCACTTTGTTCCGCACAGCCACGACGGATGTGCGGAACAGAGTGAAGAATAGATTCGAGCATCATCTGGACGCCATCATCCTGCCAGGCTTCAGTGTCATGGGACTGGACTCGGCGTCGGTCAGTTAAGACTTTTTTTAAATTTTATTTCGTGTGTGTTTCTTCGCCCCGCTGAACTTTGTTTCTCGGGTGCGGTTCTGCTGAACTTTTTTTTATGTTTCGTTACTAACTGTTTGTTAGCATTGTTTACTTGTTGGGTTTATTTCTTCATGGCGTAGCGGCCTGACGGTGCTGTAGAGAGCGTGTTCGCACGCATTTGGTTGTGTCCCGTTTAGGGAATGCCCGGAGGAGTTGGTTTTTGTTCTTGCCGTGTGCGGCTGAGTTTTTCTGTCTTAATTAACTTTTTTTTTCCTTTACGTGTCGTTGACTTCTTTGTCTGACCAGGCGTGGACCTATCGCCTTGCCACGGCTCGAACCTAAATCTTTTATTTTTTTACCGCAATTTTCGTTAAGATCGGAGTTGGGTAATTTTATTCTTATTTATTTATTTTTATTCCCTACCCTTCTCCGTGACAATCTCTCCGTGTGTTTCGGATCGTTTCTGTGTCATCACTTTTGTGTATTACGGAAGTGAAAGGATATTCCCTGGTGATCTGTGCGATGTGCGGTGAACAAACCCTAGCGTTTGGTTTCGGAAAGAATTGTATATAATAGATCAATGACGTGGTGACTTTTCATGTCTTAGTAATATGACAGCTAATAGCTAGTCATGCTAGTTTACAGTGAAAGTTTTATCAATCGAAAAAATACAACGTCTGTGCCTCTTCGATATTGAAGGTCTACTAGGCCTGCTGATTTGATTAGATATGTTTCTCGTGGTTTCCCGCTCTTTTCAAAACATAAATAACTATTCAATACCACAAAATGCGTTTATAATTGATTACAAAACGCAGACAAAAATTCAAGAAAACTTTTTTACAATTCATAGAAGCGCACGGTTTTTTTTTTTGTCTGACTTAGGTCTTGCAAAACGAAGACGTCTTTTTCCGATATTGAGGCTTAAATATAGAACATACAAACAAAATATACACTTTCTCGACTTGCTTTTCGAGTAGACAACTATCATATCTACATTTTAACAAAAAATAAAAAAAATAAAAAATGGGTTTTTTGAGAAAATCGATCTTAAAATTGGTACTTTTTGGTTTTCGCATAACATTAACGTAAACGTCCCGCAAAGGCTATTTAATACAGGTAAATCATTTTATAATATCTATAAAGAGCGTGTTTTGGGCTCTCCATAGACATAAAAAATATTGATGTAACCCAAGTAGATCGCCAGTATTTAATTGTCAAAGTTCGTCAACAATTGACCGAGGGGGCGTTTTTGACATTTTTACAGAAAAAAAGCAAAACGCCTAAAATTATTTCATGGTATTAGAGCCTTTTACCTGTGCCCACAGAGTGCTTGAAAAAAGTTAATATAATGTGGACTGAAAATCCACGACGGGAGATCGAGCGAAACATCCGACCCACGACGGATGTGAAAAACACTGCTTTCCGCCGCGGCCTCTTTTAAAATTCGTAAGTCGAGAACAAAAAATCCGACGGACTTGCCGTTTGTGGCTACTGCGTTTTTAGAGACGACGCCATAACATATATTTTTTTCAGCGAAATTAAAAATTCGACCCTTTTTGCCTGCACGATTTGAGATGAAACCAGCCATATATATATATATATATATATATATATATATATATATATATATATATATATATATGATTCTGACATGTCAGTGCTTCACCGCCGATGCACCTCCGATTACCCCTGGGGCAATGCATACCAGTAAAAAGAAAAAACGTTGTATCGGAGAATTAAAGCGGATTACGGAAGATTCTGTTAAAAAGCACCTGTACTTTACTTCGAAAGTACAGGTGCTTTTTCTTTTTATTGTATTTATATTATTTTACTTCGTGTACATTTCATTGCGCCCGGTGTACTACTTTATTCGAAGTTCGTAACATTTTTACTTTGTACTTCCGGGTACTTTTTCGATGGACTACAAACACTAGCGAAAACGGGCAGATCGATAATTGGCCTGCTCTGCTTTATTGAGGACCCATTTCGAAAGGACTAAACAGGCACTGGCCGTTATGCCGCTTCTTGCCAGCTTACAAGATGGTACCATGGTGATAGAGGCACATCTAGCATGAAGTGTGAGACTACTCTCCGCCGCATGGAGAAGCGAGCGATCTCCATTCGTTTCCTTCTAGCCCAGAGGGGGAACTAGTAGTTCGTTACCAAAAACTAAGGCCCGAGGACATACTGCTCATACATCATACAACAAAAAACAGTGTTAGCTGAATACATTCTGACAGATATATATTCGGGCACAGCCTAAGCATGTTCGAAGTCGTATTGTAACTTTGAAAAGCGGACGCTCTCTCTTACTTCATTGACGTCTTTGAGTGCAAAACTATAGACGTGTGTATTTAAATAAGATTAGAAAACCTCTTTTACAGCCCAACATATAACCCGAGAATAAACTCTGAGGACGAAAGACTCCCATCGTCTGGCGACTTCCGCCGACGCTGTCCTCCTGGACCATGCTTTCAGCGAGTACCCCGACTACAACCGAACTACACAAACAGGAGTACACACAAACAGCGGGCGAGCCAAACTCCTCCAACAATGTGAAGGGAGTCTCAAATTTGCGAGTAGGCGGGCGGAAGACCCCACAGCCGAAGGGGGTTGTGTTGACGTGCAGGTTCGCCTCCAAACACCAGAGGCAGGGTGATGATGCTCGCGGTGGTATCCGGGCGCCGACTTCCCAAGTCCTTAGCCCCAAGAACAAGAACTCTGCGGCCCTTTTCGTGGCTGCTTATATTGGGTTTAGCAGCATACTGGTGCCGTGCAGGCAGCCAGTCATATAATCAAATCAAATCAAATCAAATCAAGTTTATTTGTTGTCACATTTTACATGACAACAGGGACTCGGACAAAAAGCTGCTAAAGAGCAGCTTGACAAAGGTCCCAGCCCCCGTGCAGTTCGCGACAGTTTCAAACACAATTTAACAACTAAAATTTGGACTACAACTACACAGTGTACAGAGACGGGTACAAACCAATGCAAAAGCCTGATTTATACAATACTAGATTTGATGCAAACATATAGACGAAAAATACACAGGCTAGTGAAAGAAAAAAGAAAAACTCGACTAATTAAAGCAATGATACAATCATACATGAAATTATAATCCTATTCATAACAAAAAACATCAGCAGTATTCAAAAATCGCATAGAAAAGTAAGTTCTTTTAATTCCCTATGTGATAGTGATTCGAAATGTCGACCCTTTCTGTACAAACTATTTAACATGGTGGCCAGTCTGAAATGAAGCGTCTGATTTAGGTAATTTGTACGCGTTGGGCGAATCACCCAGGGCTCATTTTGTCTTAGGTTGCGTAGGATGATGCGATGTTTTAGGTTGGCTAGTTTAATAAAATGAACATTATTGTGCTGAAGAGCCCTGTGATACGTTGACAGAAGCTTGTAAGCATACATTTGCTCGACGGTTTTTACATTTAGGGATTTAAATAGTGATTTAGTGGGATGAAGAAATGGAGTTCCTGAAATTGCACGTACTGCCTTCTTTTGTAATAGATGCAACTTATTCAGATTACTTTTTGTTGTGGTGCCCCATATCAGGTTACAGTAATTTAAGTGAGAACAAATTAATGTATTATATATAGTTAATTTAATTCGAGTAGGAAGTAAACTTTTAAATTTTGTAAGTAGGCCTACATTTTTAGATATTTTTGCTTGCACATAGTCTATGTGTGCGTTCCAGCTCATATCATGAGAAAACAACACACCCAGAGTTTTAATACAGTCTACGAACTCAATTTCTTCATTGTTTATTGTAAGTTGAGGTAGGATATTTATTTTCTTATTTTTGGGCCTAAACAAAATAGCTTTGGTCTTTTTGCAGTTTAATTTTAGTTTGTTGTTAAGCGTCCAGGCGGCGATTTGTTTTAGCACTTCATGCACTGTAGTAATAGAAGTACAAAGATTGTTATGGGAGAAAAAAATACTTGTATCATCAGCGTGAATTATCAGCTTTACATCACCGATTTTGGCCACATGCACAATGTCGTTTATGTATAATATAAAAAATCAGCAGAACCCATCCTTTGGGAATGATTATCTACGTTAATGCGAATAGCATCAAACGGTGCGGAGTTATGCGCGTTCGTCAGGTGGTCGGCACACTCTAGATACGCCAGCCCACTCTTGAGGCGATTCTAAATTTGTTGACACTTTCACAGCCCTCGCGCACGATCTCCCCAGCCCAGCACGTGCGTTTGTGTCACTTAGGAAGGCGAGCAAAGCACGCGCCATACGCACAAACACTCAAAATGGTACCGACCAGACTTTCTGGCGTCTCAGCTAGTCTCAACCAACGGTACTCTAAACCAGAGCCGTATATGTAGAGAGTTTGGCCATTCGTTGGGAAGTATAGGAGACAAATGAGGAGGCGCCATTGGCCGAAAGCGGGCTGGGCGTGTCCCAGGGCGTCTTCAGAAATTCGAATGTGACCAACCAGAAGCCGGAAATAATACCCTGGCGGTGGTCGCGAGAAACAAACCTGATAACTGCATTGGAGTAACTCTTAATGACTGAAAATATGGTACACGTGATGTTTCAATCACGCTCATCCAAAATGATGGTGGAAGAGTGCGACTAGCGGAACGATCGACATAATTTGTACGCCAAGCGCTGAGGGGCAGGAATCTGCCGTCCGAGCGGTCACACTCTGTCCGAGCAAAACAGAGTTGAGCGGCGCACACGTGCACCCTATTTTCAACCACAAAGAGTTACTACACTTCACTCTTACGTGCTTATTAAAACCATTTACGAACATAGACTTTTGATCAGAGCTGTTTCTTGCTACCACCGCTAGGGGATTCTTTTCGGCTTCTGGTTGGTCAAGAGAGCATGCCAAGCCCTCTTTCCGAGTCTGACGCACGCCCTGGCTCTGCCCGCACCTCCCATTGACCAAACTCTCTACATATA
>JAZHYW010019706.1:0-10467 GCA_037355805.1 Ixodes ricinus | reverse complement strand
TTCTCAGAACGTTCTAAAATATCCCCTAGAAAACATTCCCCGAATGTAGCGATAAGTGCCTGCGCCACATTCTGACAACGTTGATAGAATGTTCTTACATAAATCTGCAACATTCCAAGAATGTTGCCTATGTTCTTTGGGCAGTTTGATACTTTAGACCCATGTTACGGATAAAAAAAACAGGAAGCGGGATGGCCAAAAAAACATGCTTTTCCTGCAAGGCTCGTCAAATTATGAGGCGCTGGAGAAATGCAGCATTCTGCGTTAAGTCCTTATTTCGAACTCTTTTTGTTCGCCTTCCGCCCATTGAAAAGCATGCGGGAAGGGCCTTAGAACGCACCTGGTATCGCTGCGCCGCAGCGTTCTTCCGCAACATGAAGTTCGTCTGCGTTCCTCGCCGTCACCATGGCAACGAACGCCGAATGAATGGAAGCACGCACGCTACCGCCGCGTGAAGCCAGCAACAGCTGACGCCATTTTACGAACGCCGTCTGCTAGCCAAAGCCGAACGCGGTATGTCAGATCAACCGCCTCCGCCGCCGCGCCGCAAGCAAAGACGACGAAGCTGAGACACGCCGACGGCGAATAGGCGAGCAACAGCACCGCGAGACGACTACAACGGCGGCATTTATAAAGGCTGCTTTCGCCGGCGCGCCGCCAGCAAAGACGACGAAGCTGAGGCACGCCGACGGCGAATAGGCGAGCAACAGCACCGCGAGACGACTACAACGGCGGCATTTATTGGGATCAAAGGCGCGAAATAAGCAAGAACAATTTTTATTTGAATCATAACACGCGATATCCAAGTTGGGGACCACATACCTTTGCTGGATCTTTCCTGTGAACTTTTTACAGAGACACGGGGTGCCGCGTACAGAACACAGCTCCGTTTGCAAAATATGGGGGCCCTGAAAAGGGCCGTTTAGACCGCTACCAGAACCTATAACTGACGTAACGAGCACTTGACGAGCGGTTGGCGCATAAGTCGTCTTTATGCACGCAGGCGGGCAACGGGCTCAGCGCAGCGGATCACTCGAAGTCACCGGGGCCGTCAGAATCCTCGTCCTCCGCGCATATGGCCGATTCACACGACGGACTGATCCGCGGACGGATTGATCACGTGACGACATGTCCGCGGATCGTCCGGCTCCCAAGCGCATCCACACGAGGGACACGACGAGGAGACGCCAGCGAGGACGGACCGAACCTGTTCGCCACCCCACAGTGCCGCGAAACTCCAACATCGCACTGTGGCACCGTTGTCCAAGAGAGAAATCGACGTTTG
This sequence comes from Ixodes ricinus, assembly GCA_037355805.1. Taxonomy (NCBI): domain Eukaryota; kingdom Metazoa; phylum Arthropoda; class Arachnida; order Ixodida; family Ixodidae; genus Ixodes; species Ixodes ricinus. Next base: position 9,182 of record JAZHYW010019706.1, on the reverse strand, counting down.
CTACCGCGATAATAAATCGTACGCCGCCGTTACGTAGAGATCGAGACAAAACACCGTGATAGGCTTCGCGCGAAGCGCCACAAGCTTTACTGACCCAAAGCATGAGAGTGACACAGGCATGGTCCTGCTCGAGAAGGGTTCCGCGTAGAAGCGACGAAGTTCTGGGCTCGCGGAGGGGCGTTCGAAGATGCCTTCACGCACTCCGCGCTCGTGCACAACACTCAAGTACACCCCAGCCACAAGAGAGGTCTTGCTCGGTGAAATCCTGATTGGACGTGCAAGGATTATCGCGGCGTGCTAAACGAGTTTTGACGGGAGCTTCTTGACGCGGACCCGGAGAAGTACCGGAACCTGCGTCGCGTCAGCCAGACAAGTTTCTGCAGTTTCTTTCACACGTGAAACCAAGAAACGCGCGACAAAATGAACCAGCGAACGCACAACACACAACGATGCGCCATTTTTGTTTTCATCGCCCAGAAACAAAACAAAAAAGAGAAAACAATGTACCGTTGCCAGACTAAACGCTTTTCAAGTCGATCTCCGCCAAAAGTCCGCAGTGAAAAAGGCGCTCGACTTTATAGCCGATTCACACGACGGACCGAATCGCGATTTTCATCCGCGGACCGTGTACCACGTGACCGGCACGTCACCGATTCCTGCGATCGGCGCCTCGTCCGCGGACGCGCGGACTGATAAAGTCGAGGGCCTTTTTCACTCGCGGACTTTTGGCGGGAGATCGACTTGAAAAGCGTTTAGTCTGGCAACGGCACATTGTTTTCTTTTTTTGTTTTGTTTCTGGGCGATGAAAACAAAAATGGCGCATCGTTGTGTTTTGTGCTTCGCTGGTTCATTTTGTCGCGCGTTTCTTGGTTTCACGTGAGAAAAAACTGCAGAAACTTGTCTGGCTGACGCGACGCAGGTTCCGGTACTCCTCCGGGTCCGCGTCAAGAAGCTCCCGTCAAAACTCGTCTAGCACGCCGCGATAATTTTTGCACGTCCAATCAGGATTTCACCGAGCAAGACCTCTCTTGTGGATGTGGTGTACTTGAGTGTTGTGCACGAGCGCGGAGTGCGTGAAGGCATCTTCGAACGTCCCTCCGCGAGCCCAGAACTTCGTCGCTTCTACGCGGAACCCTTCTCGAGCAGGACCATGCCTGTGTCACTCTCATGCTATTGGGTCAGTAAAGCTTGTCGCGCTCCGCGCGAAGCCTATCACGGTGTTTTGTCTCGATCTGTACGTAACAGCGGCGTACGATTCATTATCGCGGTAGCGAACGTCGATTTCTCTCTTGGACAACGGTGCCACGGTGCGATGTTGGAGTTTCGCGGTACTGTGGGGTGGCGAAGAGGTTCGGTCCGTCCTCGCTGGCGTCTACTCGTCGTGTCCCTCGTGTGGATGCGCTTGGGAGACGGACGATCCGCGGACATGTCGTCACGTGATCAATCCGTCCGCGGATCAGTCCGTCGTGTGAATCGGCCATAAAAGTCCGCGAGTGAAAAAGGCGCTCGACTTTATCAGTCCGCGCGTCCGCGGACGAAGCGCGGATCGCAGGAATCGGTGACGTGCCGGTCACGTGGTACACGGTCCGCGGACGAAAATCGCGATTCGGTCCGTCGTGTGAATCGGCTAATAGGGAAGGTCCCTGTCTGCGTCGGGGCTGTAGATTTTGGCGGCCGCGGCGACGAACGACTGAATCTATCAGTGTTTCCGCGCGCCTTCTCTCTCCTCCAAAACATGAACTTTGGCAAGGTGACCAGTGAAATGGTGGCTCTCGCGCCGTCCAGATGGAAGAGACTTTTTGACGTGGGCCCAGGTGCCCTCCACCGTATTGGTGTGTGCACCAGTGTTCGGGTCGACAAAGTGCAGCTTGTGGTTAACGGTGAGGTGCGTGAAGCGAGCGTCATCTGCAAGCTTGCGGTAGCCAGCCCAACAATCAGCGATTATTCTTGTTCCAGGGCGGACCCACTTGGCTATTAGCCCTAGACTTCGTTTCACCCTTCCGTCCAGACGCAGCGGATGCTACAAGGGAACGGGACCAATCAAGCAGCGTCAAAAGTGCAAATCACTAGGCTTGTTCTGTTTGGATGATTGCTTCAGAGATGAAAAACACAGACAGAAACATTACGAACACCATGATGGTGCCGCTTTGACGCTGTCTGATTCGTCATATAATCTCGTAGCATCGGCTGCGTCTGGACGGAAGGTGAAACGAAGCTATAGCAGGGTTTTTAGCGTCACGGGTCTCCACGGGAACAAGAAAGCAGCACCCGCTGCCACGCTCCACACCGCCGAAAACCCACTGGCCAGGCCTTAAATACCCGCGATGGTACTTTCGCCGCCCGAACATACTCTCGTCTAGTTCTACTGTCACGTCTTCGCCGCCAATCATCTCTGAATGCGTAAAGACGGCATTTACCACAACCTCCCGACAAAGGCTCGTCCAATCAGTTATTGTCTTACTTGCGACATCAGTCTCCCGCTGAATGACGGCGCACGGTAGGTTCTGGCACCAGAGGTAGATGATTTTCATGAGTTGGGGAAGCGTCAGGTGCGATCCCTCGAAAAAGGAACCGCTTCGTACCGAGACCTCGCCCCGGCACTGAACCTTGACCGGCTTCCTCTTGGGCACCTCACGAGTCATCCACACGGCGCATCTCCACGAATATCCGTCCGCAGATCTAGCGCGGGCTTGCAGCGTCATCGCAGCTTCGCACTCTGGGCACGCACGAGAACCCAGGAGCAGGCCCACGCCCTGAAGCAAATTAATTGCTTCAAGAGGGTCCTTCATGGCGTCATGAAGACGGCACAAGTTGAACGCCATGGCACTGCGATGCTCGCCTCTGGAAGAATAAAGCGCCGAGTGAAAACTGCGCGCTTCTTTGCATTTATTATTTTTATTTCATCCGCCATTTTATACCTCGTGACACAATTCTAACGAACTCATTGGTTGATCGGTCGGACCACACCATCGCGTGACAAAACAAACGCCAATCGTGTGACCCGAACGGTTGCCACGGTCGGCATCGTTAGAAGAGAACAGTCGAACCCAACAACAAAATAAAGTAACAAAGTGAATAAAGAAAACAAAAATAAGAAGGGAGCCGTTGGAGTTTCGGCAACACGGACGCCGTCTTCTTTGATGAGAGGAGGAGCGGCCGTGCTACTCCTGGCCGCACTGGCTGCTCAAAATCTCCTTTTTTTTTCCTTTTTCTTTTTTTTAAACTTTACGGGGTGCCACGATCTTTATTTGAAGCTGATTTGTTAAATTAATAACAAACAACGCGTCGGAACGGAGGAGGTAGGGAGTCTTGGCGTCAGAATTCGACGTGGATGGGCACAACCCAGGCGTTCAGCCTGGGTTGTGCCCATCCTCAAACACGGAAAGCCGAGAACCGAACCTTCATCTTATAGACCAGTTTCGCTCACTTCATGTGTGGCAAAGCTAATGGAACGCATGATACACGCACGACTTTCTTGGTGGCTTGAAGCTAAACTACTACTGCCCGATGTTATGACAGGCTTTAGAACTCGGCTTTCAACGGCAGACAATATCTTAGACCTGCTCAGCGCAGTTGAACAAAATTGGAACGAAAAAAGATCAACGTTGGCGGTCTTCTTCGATATCGAAAAGGCTTTCGACAGTGTGACACCATCAGTTGTGCTAAGAAAACTCACATCCTTAGGCATTACTGGGGTAGTGCAACGATTTCTTAAATACTTTCTAACAGAGCGAACGTTCCGAGTAAAACTCGATAAAACGCTTAGTGCCAACCGTTCTTCCCCATGCGGTTTACCACAGGGTTGCGTGCTGTCACCTCTTCTGTTTAATGTTGTCCTCTCCGGTCTCCCAAGCGCGATCCCATTTACCACACCAAGGGTCAACATGTCTTTGTATGCCGATGACATATGTATTTGGACGACAGGTCACAAACACTGCAACCTGAAAGCAATTGTCCAGTCGGCAATAACATCTGTTGAGTTATACCTTGAAGACTGTGGCTTGCGCATTTCCACAGAAAAGACTGTTTTTATGATTTTTCCGGGAAAAAATCAACGATCCACCAAACTGGACCTGTGCCTTGGCGGTTCCCCCTACGTCAAGTCGCAAACCATCGATTTCTAGGAATCAGCTTAAATCAAAGGTTGAAATGGACAAACCAAGTAAAGGCGATGACAAGCTCAACAATCTCGGCTAGAAATGCCGTCCGCCGAGTTGGTGGCGCAAACTGGGGCAATTCCCCTCGTTCAATGCTCACGCTTCACTCAGCATTAGTAGTCAGCCGCCTTATGTATGCCTTGCCTTATATGAACGTCCTACCCACGCCAGCTCTCAAACTGGAACGCATTCATCGACAAGGACTTCGCACAGCCCTTGGCGTCCCGAGAGGAACCAGTAACCTCAAAGTTTACGAAGAAGCCCGAGCACTTCCACTGCCTCTAATGGCTTCCCAGCACCTCCTACTACAGATGCTCCGCCTTGAAGAAACTACTGCGGGCCTTTCTTTACTTCGACGAATCACCCGACGACCCCTATCACGATTTGGCATTTCTCTCCGCACCCTGCGTTACCTCGGGTGGAAACCAAAACCATCCATCATCACCAGAAAATCTACACCTCCTTGGGCTGTTCGCACAGTCTTATCCCATGAGCACGTTCCAGGCGTAAATAAGAAAAAGAATTCAAATCCCTCGAGTCTCAAATTTTGTACAGATGAACACGTTGCAACCGAATTCAAAGATTTTCTTCGAATATATACCGATGGATCGGTTGACCGTTTCAAAAGAAGCAGCACCTCTTCCTTCTGCATACCAAGTCTTGGATTAGAGTGGTCTGGACGGCTAGAAAGAATGGTCTCCAGTACGACAGCTGAACTTTGTGCCATACATGAGGCCTTAAAGGCTCTACAGGCGTATCCGCCTCAGCCTACCGTCATTCTAACTGACTCCCGGGGAGCCCTTTTCTGTCTACGCAAGCAAACCCAAACAGGGGAACTCGTGGAAACAACAAGAACAGCTCTTTATGCACTAGAAGACGCTGGTTTCACCGTTCATTTCCAATGGGTGCCTTCCCACGTGGGAGTAAGCGGAAATGAAACTGCAGATCGTCTCGCTTCTCAAGCCCATGATTTAGCTCCGACACTCAAGTGTCCGACAGACGACCGCTGGCTCCAAAAGCAAGTTCGCCTCCATATTTCATCATTGGGTCCAGCGGAAGAATCAGATCATCAACCTTGCCTCCTAAGTGGTCTCAGTCGAGCAGAAGCCACAGTTCTACTTCGCCTCCGCACTGGAAGTGCGAAAACCGGAAAACTATTGTATCGATGGGGCAAAAGAAAATCGCCTCTATGTGACGCTTGCAAGGTCTCAGAAGACGCCGACCACATGCTCTGGGATTGTCCTAAATACAACGTTCAAAGGCAGAGATTCTCCCAGCAGCTTCAGGACCTTCGTCCTCCACTGGAGGAAACTGATGACATTATTTTTCCACGGGGCTCTCGAGCCCGCCGCAGACATATCCAGGTCCTTTTTTTACGTTTTTTAAAGGACTCTGGACTTTTAACACAATTTTAAAAGCAGCCAATTCCAGAACAGCACGTGTGTGTGTGTGGGGGGGTGTGTATGTGTAGCGACAAGTGACTATTAACACTGACCGCCGGCTTTTCTCCTCTTTCCTTCCTTCCTCCTTCCCCATCTCCTGTTTCCTTTCTCTGCTCTTCTTTACGTTTCCCTCTGTTTTTCGGACGGGACATCGTCGGCGTTTTTCCCGCATGACAAACTCCGTCCTCTCTACTACTTTACGGAATTCCTCCTCCTCCTTGGAGTTTTTAATCCGAAATCTTCATTCGTGCTTTTTGGTATTTATTTAATATATTAAAAGTGCAAGCTCATTATACATCTATATTCGAATTTTGTTTGTCTACACCTGAACGTCTGCTATGGGTCATCGTTTGTTGATCAACCGGCCACCTTCGGGCATACACCAGCACATACTTGGAGATGGCAGGCATGTCATGTGCTGCCTACCAATGCAAAAAACAAGTTTTTGCGATGTGTTAGAAAATTCTTCGTCCGTTTCCCGAAGACCGAACAAACGTGAGTAAGTTGCTGCAGCGTTCAAATTAAACTAAAACAAACAACCGAAAAAAAAAAGTTAAGCTTCTTTTTTTTATGCTGTTGCTTTCCATCTTTTTTCTTTTTCTTTTTTTCCATAAGCGTTGCAATGATCGTTTTCGTCGGATGAGCTTTTTGTTGGGTGATTTGTATTTTTCTATCGTCTGCTAACTTTTTGCTTTGATTTGCCGTTGTTCGCTGTTTGTTCCCCATTTCTCTTTATTTTCGTCTGAGAAGGGGACCCCATCTATTCTGCAGAGTTCGGAAAACGTTTGCATGGTCATTTTCTTGTTACCTTTTGTTGTTTTGTGTCGTACTGCAGCGGCTGGTTCGCTTGCTCTGGTGTTTGCGCACGTTTTAGTGATCACCTATTTAGGTAAGGAACTGTGACAACGCAGTCTGCAACGGATCAACAGTACCCTGTTACGACGTAGTTCAAGCAGCTAAACGCGCCTTTCTTTCGCTTCCCAGAGGCGCTCCAAACTCGTGTGATCCCCTGAGTGATGTTTGAGACCGCTATATAGACTGCTATATCTTTGTTTATGCGTGCTTCGTTTTTGATTGTCGTTGCAGTTGCGATCAGTGGATTCCGCTTCGCAAGCGGACTGACCGTAATGAATTGTTTCAGCTGTTGGGGTGACGAAACGGGGCTTGCAAAGCGTCTGCTTACGTAGACTCCGAGTCCTTTATCGGCGTTCGCCACCGCTCCCGTGGGTTTTCGGAGGAATTACACCGCATTTACTGGCCGCCACAGCTGCGTGCGTGACTGCTTAGCGCGAGCTAATAACGAGCTACCACAGTTCATTTGCAACGTGCATGCGACACCATCAAGATTGCCGGACTTTGCAATGTGAGCTTGTTCTGAGCACGACAACTGAAGTAGTTGATGGAGCAGACGATGTAGCAGTCGACGGTGCTCATCCGGGCTACCTAGGGGGCGCTGAGGGGATCTACTAGTGATGACGTTTAGAGGAGGAAACGCGCAGGCCTTGTGTTCTAGGTGGTGTTAGTCGTGGCCGTCGATAACGATGTTTAGGTTATTCTTCACCGTTGTAAGAGCGTCGTTTCGGTCTCTGGTGGCGTTTGAGGGGGGGCCCTCCGACCAGGGATTTCCCCAGACCCCCCCCCCCCAGGGGGGTGTACACCCCCCCCCTAGTTTTCCTGGACACGCCCTCCCCCCCCCCCTTGAATCTAAAAAAAAAAAACATTCTTTTTTTCTCAGAATAAGTAGAAAACACCACCTCTCAGGTGTATATATAGAGAAAGGGAAACATACATTACGGGTATGAGCATTTGGTTAATAGACGTCTGTAATTTAGCTAGTGGACTGGAAACGAAACAGTTTTATATTTTATCTAGCCTCGCCTCGCATCGCCTCCCCCCCCCCCCCCCCACCCTTGATTAGAATCCTGGGGAAACCCCTGCCTCCGACGTTCGTGGAGGATCTTAGCGTCGGTCGTCTTCGGCAACTCCACCTCCAGGGGTTGCCGCGCCTAGTTTCCCCGGCGAGGAGTGAGGGGTGACAGGCTTTCACGTCGGGGTCGGTGCATCGGTGAAGCTGGACGTCGTGGCGACGGCGACCGAGACACTCGGCGGTACGCAGGCTCGAAGGACTGAGGTCGTCGCAGGTACTCGTCGATCTCCCGAGGGCGTTCACCATAACGGGGGCGCGGATCGTTCGGGTGGAACCCGCGCAGCCCGAGTCGTCGGTATGGGCATCGGCGGTACACATGATCAGCTTCCCCGCAGTGGTAACACAGCGGGCGTCGGTCGGCCGTCCTCCACACGTCGGTCTTCCTTGGCGCAGCTGGTTCTGGGCGGACGTGCGCCCCATCGTCCTGGCGTCGGGAATACTGCGGCGCGGGAGGTTCACATTGGGGAGTCACCACGTACGGACGCGGGGTTGGTGGTGCCCGTCGGACCATTGCGGCACAGCTGACAGCGAGGCTCCTCTGGTGCTGCTACGGTGGCAGGAGCCTCCGGTTGGATTGCCCGCTGAACTTCTTCGCGGACAGCTTCGTCTATTGACAGCGAAGCCGGTTGGTTGGCAGCAGGCAGGAGCTTCCTTGAGCTCTTCTCCGGACGACGCACCGGACTATCTCGCGGATGTTCGTGGTGTCGCAGCCGGAAGACGAAAAGGTAGCGACGCCGGGAACTCGGTGATAGTGGGCGGCTCGAGCTTGAAGGGCACGTTCGATGTTGGTTGCCTCCGTCATGAAGCCTTCGACGGTGGTAGGCGGGCTCCGCACTAGACCACCGAAAATATTTTCCTTCACGCCGCGCATCAAGACTCTGAGCTTCTTTGCTTCGGAGGCTTGAGGATCGGCGCGGTTGCTGAGTCGCAGGACATCTTCCACGAAGCTAACGACGCTCTCGTTAGGGCCTTGGATCCTCGCTTGAAGAAGCTCTTCCGCGCGTTCTCTTCGTTGTTGGTTCGTGAATGTTCTTCGCAACTCAGCCTTGAGTTGCTCCCAGGAGGTGATCGATGCTTCGTGGTTCTCGAACCAGTTCCGGGCGGTTGCTTCCAAGGCGAAGTAAGCGTTCTGTAGACACAGTTCCGGTGTCCACCCGTTATGACGGGCCACTCGTTCGTACTGTTGGACCCAGTCGTCGATGTCTTCGTGGCTTTCGCCGTGGAAGGGAGCCGGTGTCCGAGGAGCGACGGGTAGGTAGACGACGGCAGGAGTGGCGGGGGTCTGTGACTGGTTGGCCATCGTTGTCTTCTTCGGCTTGGGCTTTTCCAGCAGCAAACCGTACTCAGGATCCTCTCCCTTGGTGCGGCGGCTGGTCCGAGGTTCAGGTTCCGCGTTGAGTGGTCTTCTCACCGAGCCGGGAATCGGACTTGCACTGCGGGCCCTCGGAGGGGTACGCGGCAGGGGCATGCGGTACCCCGCACCTCCACCAAAATGTCACGAATGACGAGGTGACAAACAAGGAATAACTGAGGAAACTGAAACGTTTAATGGGGCGAACTTGTGCCCAAAAATAAAAGGAAACAGAAGATAACAACAGAGCGTCGCGGGCGTCGAAAGCGGCGAAGCAGCAGGATCGAACGCTGAGGCGAAACTGA
>JAZHYW010019703.1:0-28054 GCA_037355805.1 Ixodes ricinus | reverse complement strand
GCCGTATTGTTTGAACGTGGTGTAATTTGTAACTGAATATTGTCACCGATGATGGCGAGGAGATAATGAACAGTGAACTAGTAATGTCGTTTTCGGCTGACTGTGCCAAACAAAATAAAGATCGAGCACAGACAGCAGAAAAGCGGGCGGCGGTTTGGCGGCGTAACAAAGCGAGAACAAGGTCGCCATCTATGAGGTCTTATAGCACATCAATCTGCGTCACCATCTGAAACATCTGGCCCAGAAGGCTCTGAGCGTCGCGCATCAGGCGGTGAAAATGAGCGGACCTTCGAGAAAAAAGGCACGAAATGATAAAAAGAAAAAAAAGGTCTTGACTAAGAACAAGCGCAACTCTTCAAGTCCGGAGAAGCGTTTGGTTGTAGACATAATATAATATACACAAGCCTATAACGGATGTGTAGATGGTAATATAAAAATACGGCAGCAACCGTGTTGTATCTCGAAACACGTGCTTTATACCCAGTTTACTCAAGCAAATGACACCGCTTAAAGACACACCAAGTTACTTGTCACCTCTTTTCCGTTGTGGCCAGCGTTTTTCGGGTGTATTAGATCTACGCACGTCTAATGGCCATCCACACGACGGACTGATCCGCGCGGACGGGATTGATCACGTGACCACATGTCCGCGGATCGCATCCGCCCCCAAGCGCATCCACACGAGGGACACGACGAGCAGACGCTAAGCGAGGGACGGACCGAACCTGTTCGCCATCCTGCAGTGCCGCCGAAACTCGCGCTCACCGCACTGTGGCACCCAGTGGCGTCACGAGGGTCAAGGGTACCCAAGCGGCAGTCCGCCGCGACCTCCCGCTCGCGCGTGTCCCGCCGCGGCCCTTCCCCCTCCACCGCTATCGCGTGGCCCGCCCCCCCCCCCACCCCTCGTGGCCCGCCGCGACACTCTCTGAGCGCCAAAAATCCCGGGGCGGTCCGCCCCCCCCCCGCCCCCTTGTTACGCCACTGGTGGCACCGTTGTCCAAGAGAGAAACGGACGTTTGCTACCGCGATAATAACTGCATGCTACGTACAGATCGAGACAAACACGTGATAGGCTTCGCGCGAAGCGCCACAAGCTTAAAGGGCAACTCCGCTTCATTTTTGATATTTAGAAAACTATGCAGCCCTCTTCAGTATCATATAGGAAGACCCCATGTCAAATATTACGATCTAATTCCGTCTATATATTTAATAAACTGGCCAGCAAACTTTCAAACGAGCCAAGTCGCCGAAATCTGCCAACTCTAGCGTGCGACGTGAGGCGCAATCGTCAGCGCAGTCAATGCGACGGGGTTGGAGCGGCCAACGTTGAACCACTACGCCAAAGGCATGACTACGTCATTCTCACGTTTTGGTTGTTTTTACTTCTCGGAGCGAAATTGAACGATGACGTCATGAGTTTCTCCTCCCGGTGTTGGCTCTACGGCGTCCACGTGATCACCGTAACGCGGATGCGCTAGTTTGCGCTGCCCTGCGCGTTTATCGCATGTCCGGTTTCTCCGCTCCCCCTCTCCTCTTTCGTGTTCTCCCCTTCCCCCTCTCCCCGGGCCATCACCATCCTCGCCATGCGAAGCGACCTGCCCGCGTCGCGTGTCCTGTACCTCGCGCCTACGAACGTCACAAGACCACGTGGTTCGACGTGACGTGGCCATGACTCTGAGGACACGAGACCAATGTTGCCTGACGCAACCGAAGTTTCGGTTTCGGTATCGGCTGATGTTTAAATTAAGATTACACAAATAATATTCAACATTTCAAGCAGAACGAAGACCAGAGCCGTTGAGGCACGGCAATGAACCTACGTGTCAACGCTGGAACGATATTGCTCCCAGCGCGCGAAACATGCGGACGAAACCAACGACTCACGTGACCGCTGGAACGACCTTGTAGATATTGCAGCACCGGAGAGCGTTGAAAACCCTCGCCTCCGACCGTCGTATTGCGCGGTCGGACGTCGGATCGGACGGTTTCGTCGTACATGTGTTTCGCACACTAACCTGGGCATGAGAGTGACACAGGCATGGTCCTGCTCGAGAAGGGTTCCGACGTAGAAGCGACGAAGTTCTGGGCTCGCGGAGGGGCGTTCGAAGATGCCTTCACGCACTCCCGCTCGTGCACAACACTCAAGTACACAACAGCCACAAGAGAGGTCTTGCTCGGTGAAATCCTGATTGGACGGGCAAGAATTATCGCGGAAGGCTAGACGAGTTTTGACGGAGCTTCTTGACGCGCACCCGGAGGAGTACCGGAACCTGCGTCGCGTCAGCGCCACAAGTTTCTGCAGTTTCTTTCACACGTGAAACCAAGAAACGCGCGACAAAATGAACCAGCGAACGCCCAACACACAACGATGCGCCATTTTTGTTTTCATCGCCGAGAAACAAAACAAAAGGAAACAGAAAACAATGTACCGTTGCCAGACTAAACGCTTTTCAAGTCGATCTCCCGCTAAAAGTCCGCGAGTGAAAAAGCGCGCTCGGCTTTATCAGTCCGCGCGTCCGCGGACGAGGCGCGGATCGCAGGAATCGGTGACGTGCCGGTCACGTGGTACACGGTCCGCGGACGAAAATCGCGATTCGGTCCGTCGTGTGAATCGGCTATAAGCAGACTGCCGTTCTGAATGTCCTCATTTGAACACCCGATACAAAGAAGGGTGCAGCTTACACTCCACTTTAAACATTCTAAAGAAGAATGCGCGTCTCCATTTCGATTCGATGCGCTACGTTCAGATTTACATAAAAGCGAGCGCCCCCTCACACACCATTTGGATGACATGACCTTTGCAAGATTATTCGTTTTTTGTTTTTGTGCACTCTATAGGCAATAAGAGAGTCTGCATGAAGGAATGCCTTTAATATATATTCCTTTATAAAGTGAGAACTCATCCATAAAGAGAAGGTAAAGTTCACGCCTGTATATGATGATTATATACAACAACGAGTGCAAACCGAGCTCAATAAGGCTTAACGAGAACACTAAGACTATTGCAGGCCGGAGCGTAGAGGAGCAGCAAAATAAAAACGTAACACGAGCTTTCCGCGAACTATATTTATTTCCGAAGCCGGTTTCCGTAGGTAAAGAAACTTACGTTTCGAAAGCACGCAGTCACTCAGTCTTCTCATCGTCAGCACTGCGATGTTAACGGAGATGTCCGCATCAGCCTGAAAAATTGGATAGTCTGGCCTTTGGTATTGCTGGCTTACCCTCGTCAACCGTTCCGTCAACCGCACATCACGGAGGAGCGGTGGGAGTGGTAAACCATTCACCCAAACCGTGCCGCTCAAAAAATCAACCCAGTTGCTCTGGCCATTTCAGCAAGGTAACACGAAACAGCGGCGCAGGCCGCAGGAGTAAAAGGTAAGCAATCAGCACAACAGATATAGTGGGTCAAGCAGAGCAATCGCAGAAGCAGGCTAGGTGGCGCAGGTACCGCCCAGGCTATGTTCTACAAAAAACTTTATAATCTTTATGCTGCTCATTGCGCATCGGGATATTCAGGAAGCTCTATTATACACACATGGAGACCACATTACGCATACTACAAAAACGTCATTGAACGATAAGATTGTATGCATACAATGCAAGAAGAGCAGATAAACATCAACAGTAACAGCACACTAACCTGATTATTACTTCCGAGCTCTGCGCGTTTCCGTCTTTAACTGGTCGTTTGGTCGTACTTCGGTGACTCTTGCATAAAAAAAAAGAAATATATATTCCCACAATGGTGATTTTTTTTCCAGCAGTGTCATACATCGACATAATACACGCTATACACTGACAAAAAAGGCTCGATCATGACGTAATTATCTGAAATAATAAATCGAGCCGTCTAATCCGAATCCGCTTCGCGAGTTTTCACATCAGTGACGAAATGCGTCAGTATTTCTATTAGAAGCTGAATACATTTTAGTTGCCGCAGCTTTGGCTGTAATTGCCGTCTTGAATTGACCCTGCGAGTGATATTCGCGCTGGAAGATGCTTTTCACGTAGAACGCTGATCAACTTGAATGCAGTCAAAGCCGCGACTTGCGGCAGGTGTTATGTACGGAGCTACGCCGGCGAGCTCGAAAACGTCTTGCGCTCATCGCAGCGCGCGCCACTTGAGGGCTGTTTCTCCAGGGAACTGGTGTAGTATATTTAAACAGCAAAATTAAGGACAATTTTTAACTTGCACCCACTGTAAATATACGTACTTTCCATCATACTTGCACGACGACCTTTTTCCTGCGCACTACCGTAACGATAAATACCACATCAGAGGATAGGATGAACGCCAGTCCAGCGTTCCAACATGACTCGCCCGCACGTCGATCGATGCACCTGCATTCCTGCAAGTGGTCTTAAACTCTTTAATTTGGAGCGGAATCGTCAACTTCTGCGACACCCCGCACACTACCCACCACGGCCCGACCAGCGGCATCAATGCCCGACAATCGCCTACGTCATCTCATCTTGTTGTTATACCACTAATACGCGAACACACGGTCACATCGGCGATAATTCCCAGTCTTCTGTTCACTACGCACATCACTGGGCCAGTGACGCGATGCTTCTGACAAATGTTGCTGACACGCAGAAATACAAAACCACGTTGGCACGCCGGTTGGTCTTCGGCACGGGGAAAACAGAACCGGAACTCAGCACGGAAGGCACTCAGGCAGCCGGCAGGAAAATCGGCCTGCCATCGACGCGGTTCCTGCGGATTTCCATAACGTCGAAAACGTCGACACAGTTCCGCGTTGTTCCGCTACTATCAGGTTCCGCGTGACCACAGCGTGGGTCCCGCAATCAACCGAGTATCGGCTATCCAGTGATTTCTATGTCTACTCTTGTTGGATCGCGTCTGACCAGCTGCGCCTATGGACGGGAATGCGGCCACCGTCGGCCATTTTGCTGGTAGAGTTTTATCATCTCTTAGCCATCATAGTAATATGGCGGACAGCGCAACGGCGGCCGGCTGCCATAAGATAGCCGTAGACACTTACCGTGGGTGATATTTTGTGCTTGATTGAAGTTGTTCTGACGAAGCAGATTCTTTCAAACCCGGCGTGAACAGGTTCGGCCCCATTGGCGAGGCGCGCGGCGAGTTCTACGAAAGCGCAGCACCGGGGAAAAGCAGCGAAGCCAGCATCGGCAGCAGACTCCCCAGCGGCGTCTGCTTTCGATGCTTCTTTCAATGCGACTTTCGATGCGTGCTGCGCTGCTTTTCCCCCGATGCTTCGATTACGTGAAACGTTCACCGGGTCTCCAAAGATCGAGCTATCGTTCACGCCGGGTTTCAAAAACATGTTGCGTCAAACAATTCTCGCATCAAGCACGAAATATCACCCACGCTATTTTTGATGGCAGCCTGCCACCACAACCAACAAAACGCTGTCTGCCATGGATGAATGTTAGTGGCTGTAGCAGCTGTACTCTTGGCCAGAGGTGATATACTCTCTACCAAAAAAGATGGCCGCCAGTGGCCGCATTCGCGGAGCGCGCAAACGCGATCCAGCAATTGTCATAGAGATCAGCGTGCGGTTATCTTACCAAGTGCGGGTAGCAGCTGCTGGCACTGCTCCTGGAACTGCGCTGTTTCCAGCGGGATTCGTTTGCTCGTTTGATAAAATTAGCAGTAAAAACGTCAATGCAAACGAAATGTTCTGCACGTCCGGGCTAGACGACGGAATTAGAGGCGGCCCTCGCTGACGCTGAAGCTCAATCAACTTCAGCGTATCGTTTATTTAACAACGTGCGCGACGCACTGAAAGACGAAACTGAAAGAAGATGAGTGGGGAGGGCAGAAAGCTTCTCCCGTCTGTTGCCAGGAAAAAAAAAGAAAAACGTTCTCGTTCTTCCCTCTTTCTGTGTCCGCTTAGGGTGCGTCAGTAGAAGGGACGAAGACGCGCCATTGCTACCTTTTCCTCCACTTTTTCTTAGGAGGTGTAGGTTTACTTCTCTTATTTTGTTGGTACTTGTGCTCACCTTTGTCGCATTTCCTTTTTCCATTTTGTTTTCTTTTCCTGACTGTTTGATTGATCGAGGGCCCGTACCGTGAGGACAGGGTGAAGCGAGCCAGGAAGCGACCGACACGTTCCAGAACACCACAGAGGAATGAATTTAATCAAGCGACATCAACTAAGTACAGCAAGAGGGGGCGCCACAGGAATGCGGCGGACTATTTACAAAGTCGATAGGTGGCGACCTCTACATCTCCCCCTTTATAAAAGATGAAAGATGGAGGAAGCCCACGTACATAAAACTTCACAAATTTAAACGAGTCGGCCGAACAACCCGTCGGCCACTACGAGTTCGCACAACACCGTCGCTGTCAGTTGGGACCGGGACCGGCTCAGGTGCAGGGGGCGGCCCTGTCGGGCTTGCAGGTCGTGGTTGTTCAGGAACCAAGACGTGTTGCGCTGGCTCGGGCTGATCTTGTGGTTGTGCCTCTCCACCGAAAGGCACAAGATGGCGGCGATTTCGTTGAAGAACTCCACCACGTTCTGTTTCCACGATGTAACTTCGTGGTCGTTGAGCAGGACTCAACACTGTAGCGCGCACTTGATCAGGTCTCACCCAGACTTGCTCTCCGGTTCGAAGTGACGGCAGGTCCCTGGCCGCGTGACGCCGGTTGTAGTCTGCAGCCTGTTGTCTTTTGTAGGCTAAATCATTGCTGGCGACCTTGTCTTTCGCTGGCCAGTTTGGACGAAGCTGCTCGTCGCGCTTAGGAACTCGGGTCTTCAGCTGCCTCCCCATCAAAAGCTGGGCTGGGCTGAAACCGTTCACTCCCGGGGTGTCTCGATAGCTGAGGAGGGCCAGATGGGGGTCGTCTGCCTTCCGAAAGAGGTCTTTCACCGTCCGGATCATCCTCTCAGCTTCTCCATTAGACTGGGCGAAGTGCGGGCTGCTGGTCACGTGGTCAAACCCGTAAGATTTAGCGAAAGATGTGAACTCTCTCGAAGAAAATGGTGGACCGTTGTCAGACCTTACGCGCTGAGGAATTCCATGGCGAGCGAAGATGCTCTTGATCACGTCTATGACAACCTGAGCTGTCGTGCTTCTCAGCGTCACAACCTCTGGGAATCGGGAGTAGTAGTCCACCACCAGGATGAAGGTCTGTCCATTGAGGTGGAATAGGTCCATGCCGAGCATTTCCCACGGACGACCGGGAAGAGGGGTGGAGACCAGCGGCTCCGACAAGTTCACACGAGTGGAGGCGCACTGTTCACAATTGGTAACCATGGAAGTGATCTCCGCAGTTATGCCTGGCCACCATACTGATTCTCGAGCCCGGGCTTTGCTACGGTTAATTCCCTGATGTCCCTCGTGTAGCAGCGTCAGCACTGGCAGCCTCAGTGAAGAGGGGATGACTAAGCAGGCACCCTTAAGAAGAACACCGTTGCAAACAGATAGTTCATCCATCACGGCAGCATACTTTCCCAGATGCAGTGGTAACTTTGACTTCTGCGGCCACCCGCGCTGGCAAAAGGATATCAGTGCACTGCACTCGCCATCAGAGCCTTGTGCTTTCCTCACATCCTCCAAGCTGACAGGTAGTACTTCGGAGGTGCAGTCAACTACCTCTGTGGCAAAAAGTTCCACAGTGTCCAAAGGACAGGGCGCCTTTGAAGGAATCCGCGACAAGGTGTCCGCTGTAGCCAGCAGCTTTCCAGGCACGTAGAGCATCTGGAACTGATAGGGCATAGTCTTGAGCCTGAGTCTCTGTACCCGCGGAGGTAGCATGTCAAGCTCCATCTTGCCAAACAGCGAAACAAGTGGCTGGTGGTCCGTCTCCACGTCGAAGTTGATACCGCGGACGAACTCGTCGAACCGCTGGATGGCCCACGCCGTCGCCAATGCCTCCTTTTCCGTTTGACTGTATCGTTGCTCGGTGTCTGTCATCGACCGCGAGGCGAAGGCGACCGGTCGACGTTCTCCCGACGGCTGAGTCTGCAGCAAGACGGCACCGAGTCCGAAAGAGCTTGCGTCTGCAGAAACCGTCGTGGCATACGCCGGGTGGTACTTGGCCATGCACCGGTCTGAAGTGAGCAGCTCCTTGATCTTGGCAAACGCTGCCTCTTGTTCATGCTGCCAAGTCCAGCTCGTAGTTTTGTTCAAGAGGACTCGAATTGGGGCAGTGACGTCAGAGATGTGAGGCAGGAATCTGGCTAGGTGGTTTACCATCCCAAGGAGGCGTCTGACGCCAGCGATGTCATTCGGAGGATCCATGGTCCGGATGGCTTCCACTTTGCTGGGATCCGGCCTGATGCCTTCTGCCGAAACAATAACTCCCAGGAAGGAGACCTCGGAGACTCCAAACCGGCACTTGTCTTTGTTCAACGTGATGCCAGCTCCTGCTAGCCGAGACAACACCTGCTTGAGCCGAGCGTCGTGTTCCTTCTGGGTACGTCCAAAAACAAGAATGTCGTCGATCATTATTGGCGACGCCTTCTTGACCTTCGAGGATTCTGGCCATTTGTTTCTGGAAGTACTCCGGCGCCGAGGTGATGCCTAAGGGGAGTCTACAGAAACAATAACGGCCAAAAGGAGTGATGAAGGTCGTGAGCTCCTGCGAGTCGGCTGCCAGCCTGACTTGATGGAAGCTCGCTGTAGCGTCCAACTTCGAGAAGATGGCTGCGTCGCCCAGGAGACCAAGGACCTGCTCGACTGTCGGGAGGATGTGGCGCTCTCTGAGTACCACTTCGTTGAGCCGTGTCAGGTCGACGCAGAGTCGATACGCTCCGGTAGGCTTCGGGACGACGACGAGTCCGGAGCACCATGGGGTTGGTTTGTCGACGCGACGAATCACTCCATCGCTCTCCAACTTATCTAGCTCGTGCCTGACGACCTCTCGCAGCGGGATGGGAATCCGACGAGGTGCGCTGAGTGAAAATGGCACGGCGTCTGGCTTCAGGCGAATGGTGTACTCGTCCTTGAGTGTGCCCAGTCCGCGAAACAATTCGGCATGGAGTGTTGTCTCGGGAGCATCCACAGCACCAAGGAATTGTACAACCTTCAGAGCCTCAATCGCAGGAAGACCCAGAAGAGGTACGGAAAGGGAGTCGATCACATAGAGCCGCTGAGAGCTTGTCTTCCCTTGCCACTGCAGTCGTGCCAGATACGATCCCAACACACGCAGCGGTTGACCTCCGGGTCCTGTCAGCAGGCTTTCAACCTTGTCAAGCTTGGACGGCACGTTGGGAAAGTCACTCGGTACGGCAGACACTTCCGCTCCAGAGTCCACCGTGAATTCCGAGGTGTAGTTATTCACGGTGACGTCCACGTACTTGGCCTTTGCGGGTGTTCCCACAGCGTGCAGCTGGATAGAGCCGAGCTTGCCTTGCTTGACTTTCTTTGCACGGCACACTTCGGCGAAGTGTCCCTTCTTTCTGCAGTAGTTGCAGAGCGAGTCCCGTGCTGGGCAGTCTGAACGCGCGTGAGGCGCGCGACCGCAGAACGAACAGGTCGATGACTCACGGGGATGCCCTGCTCTGGCTTGGGCTCCACGTGCACGAGCTGCTTTGGCGTCCGAGCGCCGACGGGACGGAACTTTATCTTTTTTCGTAGCGTCGACTTGGACTGCACGGGAACTCTCGTTGCTTGGTCGGGCAGACGCTCTCTCTTTATCGGCGTCTTCGGACTGACGCGCCTGGGTCCAGGCTTCGGTGAGAGTTAGCTTAGCGTTCCGACACAGCTGCTCTGAGAGACGCGTGTCACGCAGGCCGACGACAAACCTGTCACGAACTAGCCGCTCTTCTATCGCCGCTGACGGGTAGTTGCAGCGCTTCACGAGCTTGCACAGCTCCGCGTAGTAGGCATCCACGCTTTCGTCGGGTTGCTGGATGCGTTTGTGGAAACGCGAAGACTCGTAGAGCTCGTTGGCTGGATGCACAAAGTGCGCCGTGAAGCGAGCAACCACTGCGGCGTACGAGGCGAGGGACGCCGCGTCGAGCGAGAACGTGTTGAGCAGCGGACGAGCTTCTGGACCCATACAGTAGAGTAGGGAGCGTACCTGGACGTCTTGAGGCGCTTGTCCAAGCCCAGACACGGTGACATAGTCGTCGTAGCGGTCTCGCCACGTCGGCCAAGTCCCGACGTTCGAAAAGTCGAACGCGTCCGGCTGCCGCAGATTGACGCCGCCGACCCACTGCGGGCTGGATTCCTTGGACATGACTGTAGTGTCCTGAAGGCTAGCGTCGAGGACGGTTCACTTCTGACACCATGTTTGATTGATCGAGGGCCCGTACCGTGAGGACAGGGTGAAGCGAGCCAGGAAGCGACCGACACGTTCCAGAACACCACAGAGGAATGAATTTAATCAAGCGACATCAACTAAGTACAGCAAGAGGGGGCGCCACAGGAATGCGGCAGACTACCGGGTGAAACAAGGAGACGGCAGGCTCTTTAAATCGACCGGAAAATTCGGTTTCTTAACCTATCGCGCTACGATTTTGTGCAGCGTTGCCCACAGATGGTGCATTTTTTTCGTAAAATTTGCAAAGAACGAATTTACCTGAGGAAAAAAGTAAAGAAAGAAAAA
Source organism: Ixodes ricinus (assembly GCA_037355805.1). Lineage (NCBI taxonomy): Eukaryota > Metazoa > Arthropoda > Arachnida > Ixodida > Ixodidae > Ixodes > Ixodes ricinus. The sequence continues at coordinate 17,511 of JAZHYW010019703.1, read as the reverse complement.
GGCTTAGCTCCTATGGAAACGCAGCGACGCCACCGGTCTTCAAACAACACGGCGCCGTTTCGCACGGGAGACAAGAGATGGCGCAACGAACGCCGCCAACGAACGAGCATACGGCGCCGAGAGCCGGCACTTTAGCAGACGATCCTTTCGACTCAAAAGCGGCTCGCGTTCCGCAGGCGGCGACAGTCACAGAAACAAAAACAGGCGCGGTAACAACAAGGAACTGCAGTTCCTTGTCTGCTAAACACGATGGCTCTCGGCGTCGTCTGCTCGTTCGTTGGCGGCAGTTGGCGTCGCGACCGCTTGCGCCATCTCTTGTCTCCCGTGCGAAACGGCGCCGTGTTGTTTGCAGACCGGTGGCGTCACTGCGTTTCCATAGGAGCTAAGCCTTTTTCTTTCTTTACTTTTTTCTCCAGGTAAGTTCGTTCTTTGCAAATTTTACAAAAAAAATGCACCATCTGTGGGCAACGCTGCACAAAGTCGTAGCGCGATAGGTTAAGAAACCGAATTTTCCGGTCGATTTAAAGAGCCTGCCGTCTCCTTGTTTCACCCTGTATTTACAAAGTCGATGGGTGGTGACCACTACACTGACGGCAGCAAAATTAGTAGGGAAACGTTTTGCTCCCTGAAAAGCTGTAGTTTTATGTTAGTTTGCCTTCTTCATTGCTCTGGTTTTTCTTTTCTACGTGTTTCGCATCCTCGTCCTTCAAGAGCTGCGTGACGACGGCATGCGGTAGGTTATAAGCGGTTTGATCGCAGTTCCCACCGGGGACTAAGTCCGCAACCTAAAAGACATGAATAAGTCAAATGGCTTTGCTCAGGCAGCTCTCCGTTCAAATCGGTTATTTCTTCGTTACCTTCAAAACTTGTATTAACTGAGAAAAAACTCCCCCTAAAAGACATTGTCACATTGCTTCCCTCAGGACGTCCAATAGGCGCATTTGCCTGTCTTACCCAAGCATCAAGGAGAATGCAGGGATTGGTGTTCCACGCGCCACACGCGCACGCCTTTCCTGTATAAAAGATTCGAAGTAAATAACCAAAAAAAGCATTGACGAACGCGCGTGCAAGATGCCATTTGTTTTAGGTTTTGCTTTGGAAAAGTTACTACTGCTGAGGCCAGCACGTGCGGCGCGTGGAACACCAATCCCTGCATTCTCCTTGGTGCTCGGGTAAGACAGCAATAGGTCTATTAAGGCCTGTTCACACATGCAGCGGAGCGCTACAAGCGTAGCGCTAACCTCGCGCTAAGCGCGTGCTGACGGCAGCGTTCACCAGCTTTGTATCTCACCGTCAAAACTGTTGCTCATGGCAGACGATAAGTAGCTGACGGCACGTGAGGAGTGCTACATAAGCGCTTCGCTGCATGTGAGAACCGGCCTTTAAGCGACAGTTCCCGATTAAGTACCTGATTCTTTTGGCATCAGTTGTGTGGCGAACCCTACCAAGGTAAAAAAAAGAGTAAGACTTTTTGTTTCTTTTTGATTTACACAGCGATGATTAGCATTCTAGCGTGTTTTTCTTTTTGATTATTATATTTCGATGTTTCTTTTTCGCCCTAGTCTCAAATTTTAAATATTTATAGCTCCAAGCTCCGCCTTTCTTAGAACTTTCAGGGACACAAACAGCGCCTTAAATTGTGGTTAGTGCATTTTTTTAGAATTTTATAGAGGAAAAGTAGTCTTACTGTGAAAATATAAGCACTACTTTTATGGTATAACGTGGCGTCAGCTAAACAAGAACTTATTTTGACTTCTTTTTAAATTCCTTGGCAGGTGTTTGGAGTATCGGACGAAAAATGTGGGGAAAAAGTATGCGCGTGGATCAAACTGGAACAAGAAAAAGCCTTAACCCAGAAAGACATCAAAGACTTTTGCAAGGAGAAAGAGGTATGCGAATAGTGCAATTAAAATTAGCTGTTGCGTTAGTTGGGTAACATCTTAAATGCAAAAATGCGAAGAACAGGGGCAGAACATTTTTTTTTTAATTTTCACATAACTTTGTTTTTAATTCCTGCGGATGGATTTAGCATTTTACTTTCGTCTTTCTGCTTTTATTTTCGTCTCTCTCTTTTTATGCATTAAACACTCAGTTGATAGTAAGCCCTTGTTCTGTGTGTGTCTTTGTTCTGTCCATGTCCTTTGCGCTTTTGTATATCAGAACAGTTCAAGAGGTAGAACCATTACACATCGATATCGGCAAACGTGTTTGAGCTAGACCTGAAAAAATGTTAACAAATATAAAGGAGAGCTCACGGTGGTCACGATTGTCGAGCCATGTATATACGTGTTTTTGTATTGTGCCTTATAATAAACTATAAGATACGCAACACAAATGTAGTTCTGTCAGTGCTATAATAGCGCTTCAAGCATCATAGAGCTAATCTTTTAGACATCAGATAAATATTTCAGGTACACTAAAACTATATCGGACTCCGATGTTACCAACTGCATGGCTATGAGAGGATTATTAGGAGAGGCAGAAATGTTCACAGAATTACGAAACGGTTACAGCACAGTGATTGTTTTTTTATTTTTATTCAGAATAGTTCAAGGAAATGGGGGACATTTACGTGGATTCTGTATTTGCTTTCTGTTCACCGGACTCAGCAGGTGCTAAATTTTTGTTCTCTCAAGCTGTCTTCAGCTGGGTGGGACCATGGGCTTCCAAAAGCACTTTATGTTTGCGGGCGCTGGTATGTCTATAGGATTATACAGAGCAGCCCCCGAGTGCTTGAATTTACCGGCGCTGAAGGAACTTTTTGATAGAGGATACATGAGACAATATTATCTTTGTCCGTTGGTTAATCAGCTATAATTGTTGTCAAAAAAACGTTACAATTATTCTTCTATTCGCCCCGTTCAAGCCATACTTTTAAAGCGGTCATTACGGTTAGATAAGCAAACATAGAAAACATGAAAAAAATCCAATTATTTGGGATAATTATTGATATATTTTCCCTGGATTCTCACCGATCCCTACACGAATTGTGTTCTGTGTAGTTCTACACAGCGGGCAGTTAGTCTTCTCGTATGGGCGCCTGCTGTCTGCGCTAAAGATGATACATTTCGCAGTACAGTGTCACTGCTAGCCTAGCTTGGGATCTTTAACGTGTGTCACGCAGTCACTTCAGTAGTTACACAGGACCCTATGCCGGTACACCGGTACGAAGCTCATCCTGCATGAAACGGGCACAGGTGCGGATCGTACCCAGAGTCCTTAGGCTCGCTCGCCGTCTCTGCCCGTTTCCCTGGGATGCAGAAACCAGGGTCCCCGAGTTCTATAGCGCGAGCTTTTTCTCCATGTGCTTCCAGATGCAGTACGTTAGCACACTTGACCATTGAAGCCGGGCTTTCCTTCAGGAATTGCGCCACAAGCTCGGCACGCAGTGATATGGTGGACTAGATGGTGACGTGGGGCATCGGTGGCCGAGTGAACTAGCGCACACCAGCTCGGAGCACGTGGAGCGAAAGGTCACGCTACAGAACCCAGGATTCTGGGTCCAATCCCCACCCCTGCCTGTTTCGATCTGGATGAGCACCGTACCGGCATGCGGTTGTGTATCACTACTGCGTGATGCACGCTATAGACGCTAATAGACGCCAGGCTGCCGGTTGTACTGCACTGACAATATTTCTCCTCTGCAGCTGAGAGACACGTCGCCCGTTGGAGGCAGACCAAGTTCTAGGCTGTATAAACATACACGCAACCCATTTTTTTCGAGGTGACGTGCGGCGATCGCTCGATTCTTCTACTAGCCGACAGCGTTAGTACGCACGGTGGCTCATGTGCCACCATCAGCATCACACCATCTGTAATCTTGGAGCAGCTCCTCAAAAGCAAAACAGTTAATTGTTTATAATTGTGTTCGAAATAAAATGGAGCAGGCAAGACATTTAAAATATATATAACGGGTCGTGTTCCCAATTACAGGTGAAGAATACATCTACGCAGTATAATAAAATATTCAGTCCGCTCATTTCTGTTAAAGTATTTTGTTTTCCTAGCCCTGTTGCAAAGTGGTGCGGTTGCCCGCTTGACGAATATGCTGCACCATGCAGTCAGGTGATAGGCTAAGAATTCAGAAGAATCTCCACATCCATCACGCGCTGGTTGAAGGCCGGTTCACACATGCAGCGGAGCACTATAAGCATAGCGCTGACTTTTCGCTAATCGCGTGCTGACGGCAGCGTTCACCAGCTTTGTATCGCATCGTCGAAACTGTTTCTCATGGCAGACGATAAGTAGTTGACGACACGTCAGCAGCGCTACTTGCAGCGCTTCGCTGCATGTAAAAACCGGCCTTAATTTTCACCTGGCTTCGGCTTCTCGTGCGAGAAAGTGTATCAAAGGCAGAAAGCTCGAGATAGAATCGGAGTACGCACTAAGCTTTTAGCTTGTCACCGACTACAGAAGTTTAGATAATGGGACAGCACTCCACCGCATGATTGTCATTAACTTTCCATCCTAGCCACCGTTGTCCTGCAGAGATAATGACAACTTCTCTCGCACGAGAATGTCCCTATTTTACGTGGCACTGTTGTCAGGGCTTCCACCACTCCAGCTGCGCCCAGGTTCTTAACTAAGCAAAAGAAAAATGGAAAAACAAAATTTCGCAAAGCCTGCTTTTTATTTGATATTGAGCTGCCTTGAAGCTGATGACTGCATGGGTATCCTCTCATAGCCGTATTTGAGTGCGCTTGTCACTGGACACGCTCATACTAAGGTGAAACTTCAAGGTTGCAAAAACCTGCATTTATAGCTCTGCTTACGCAATACACGTATCAAAAGCGCTACACTTCCTTAGAGTTTGCGACGATAAGCAATCCCCCGCCTGAAAGGGATCAACTAAGTCAATCTGTAACCTAGATTCCGGTCTTGTAAATTCTCTGGGTTAAGCAGAGTGGTGGGACGACGTGTTTTGGGACTCCTGACAAAGGCACAGCACCGCCCTCGACATTACGTATTTTTCAAGGCCAGGCCACCATATACAATTTTCCGTAAAAAGCCGTCGCACTCACAACGCTGGTATGACCTTCAGGCTGGAGGCAAAACCTCATTCAAGAAGAGGTGAAGGTACGAGGGAAGTACTGCCCCAAAAATATAACCATTTATGCAAACCGTTCAACATGGCGACCGTAGTAAGGCTTGAAAAGCTCTGCATGATATTTCCGATGGCAATCCGTGGAGGAATCAACGCAGTACACGAAAAACACATGGATGCTTTTTCGTCAACAAAGACAGCATTCCCGCGTCTATGTTTTCCTCGGGCGTTGACTCGATGACCAGGAAATTATAAAGAGCATGTGCATCAGTTCACATTAACTGAAGAGCTTGTTGGTAACAATGACTGGCAACAGAAGGAATAAAACAAACTCCGGACAAGAGACAACTAACATTTCTTTCAACTGGCAACAACATGAACGCAGCCCAAAGACACTTCCCGCAATTCAGAACCGCCAAGAAAAAAATAAAGAAAGGGTGTGAAGGAAGTATGTGAGTGCAATGTTAAGCACGTTGACAAGTTCGTCCCCGTGCGAGGAAGAAAACGTTTATTCTATTCCTTTCTCTTGCGGGAGACACTATATAGGGCAGACAGGAAGATGCATTAGCCACAGACTTAGAGAGCATAATTTAGAGGTTTCCCGTTCGTCAGCTGGATTCCTTTCGCCCCATAGTCGTTCATGCCCGCACATGCACTGACTGCCTTCCCTGTTTCAGGAACACAAAGGTTCTTGGAGGGCATCATAACAGATTTGGTAGGGAAATCATCGAGTCATTCACCATGAACACTGTTGAGAACAATGTGTCCGCTTCTTCCCTTTTTCTCTCCGAAGAAGATATAACCTACTTGACTCCGGAATTAGCTTAGATTATAACCGCCCCCACCATATCAAAGCTCTGCCCACTGTTACTTCACATTTTATATTTTTCTCTACTGCACAACTTTTTACACTTTCTTTTATCTCTTTTTCTGTCTGGCCGCGCCTTGTCTGTTGCTTCCAGGCGTCCCGTGCGTCTCCGCTGCCAGCCGCGCGGGCCGTCCCTCCCGGCGTCTCCGGTTACATCCACCGCGCTGCCGTTGTTTGGCTCAATAGGTCATGTTCGCTATAAGTGGCGAACACGCACATACCTCCTTCACACCCTTTCTTTCTTTTTTTCTTGGCGGTTTCGAATTGCGGAGAGTGCTTTTTGGGCTCATTCATATCGTTGCCAGTTGAAAGAAATGTTCGTTGTCCCTTGTCCGGATTTTGTTTTATTCTTTCTGTTGCCTGTCATGTGGATCAGAGTCGTTGATCTTCCGAGGAAGACGGCGGTAAAGTAGAGGACTGTCCCTATATCTCCCAGGTCTGTAAATAAGCTCCTCATTCTGCTGGGCTAAGGCCAGTGTAGAGCGCAGTAAAGGCAGAGAAAAACAACTAATAGGTTCGACGTCATACCCTAACCCCAGAAGAGACTTGTGGCCCGTAGAAGTATTCAATGTATTCAAGGTAATGTCCGAATAATTACTGATGCATAGTTTTACCCCAGCTGCGAAAGTCATCCTATGAGGGTCTATCTGAGGCAGGGCTCGCCGTCATAGCGACAAGTTTGTATTGCGATAGTACAATTTCTTAAATACATATTATACTTATTTTATATATTTTACATACTTTTAAATATACATTTGTCTCTCAGTAGTGAAATGCATTTCCAATCTATGAAGCGTAAACTAATACTCTGACAGATTTAGGTATTTCGCTACATTTGTTAGTGAAAATAAACTGTCGAGTTTTATGATAAACTAAACGAAAGATTCCTTTTGGTGGTAGAAATCTAAACACTTAAAACAAGTACCCGCCACATAGCCGCACCTACTGGGGTGAAGCCGGGATACCTGGTATATACACCACATGTCCTACATGAGGCATTCATTTCTTTTTTTGTCTTCTTGTGTTCATGTGTTTAAAAAAAAAACGAAAACGAGTGTAAGTTGTGAGTCAGCGCTGTGTCTGTGTCCTTTCTTTTACTTGTCCTTGTGTTCTCTGCACTGTGTTGACTAGTACATGTTTTCTTTGCACCACCGACTATCCTCACTCTACATATTACTACTTCTATAAGTAAAAAAAAAATGTTGTGTGAGGAATTGCTTTTGCAACAACTGCAAGATAAGCTCCTGACACAAAGACCACCACAGTTTTCGCTTTAGTGAAGTGCACGCTAGAAAACAGGCCACTGGAGAGAAGGGAGCCACCAAGCGTAGACAGTCGGAGAACATCGTAAGAAAAACTTTGTTCTGCTGAAACAGATTAGATGCAGACTAGGGCTAAGACGGACGGTTATTTTTTCTATCGTATAACCTTGTTGACTTAGAAGCGGTAAGGACAAAAGTTTTTGTCCCACATAGCTAGCAAAGCAGGGTTCATTTCGGGCAGACGCCTCTTGTCAAACACGGCAGTCATTGGGCAACAGTACCTATATGGTTCACTGATGATGATAACGTTGTTCTGAAGTTGTGAATCAAGTAACAATCAAAAGGTAAGCGGAGCTCCATAAAATGACACAAAGAGAGAATATCACTGCCTAATGGATTCGTCATGAACTGCAACCTATCCGCGCTTTCCGATGGTCAGGAAAACCATAATTTTGTATGTATCTATCTCTATTCTAGGATACCTTTTTTGCTGTTTCTCCGGGAGCATCCTATTGATATGATATTCTATAAAAATCGAAATCTCTCCAAGTATCGCTTCTTTGGCTTAAAATATAGATGTATCGCAGTATCGCGTGCTAAAGTACTTTTACTGTCTCTCCCCAGCCCTGGTTTGACAGTAGTTCATTTGAGATCGCGTCATCGTTATTGGCCTACACACCATGGGGACGTCCTCACCTTACAATCGCACATCAGCTCATGGCAAACCCTAAGCGAAACGAAAAGGCGTCAAGACAACGATAATTATTTTGTTTACATTGCGATGTGCCAACACGGTTGATGCCTACACGAGATCTTTGGTCTCTCGAAATGCTGTGTGATTCTTCTATCCACTTCCACAAAACAGCTTCGTTCAACAACCGAAATGGTGGGTCCAAGACGTGAGCAGCGTCCTCGATCAAAAAGCGGTAAATGTTCAAAGATCTTAGGAAGGATTTAAACTGATGGCTACTCTGTAGCCGTGTGAATAACACTGCACCATATCTTCTGTGGAGAACATGTCCGCCCTGTCAGCTGCCTAGTGGAAGCTTTTGTTGAAAACTCATTTGTACTCTAATGGGAAGTAATAACAAGAAGCATTGATTACAAATTATCATGTGAAGCCAAATAAACAACGTTCCCACGTTTTGCGACCATGATCCTTCATCACATTATTCAAAATGTGCCTGTCATGCATAAAGAATGTTTGAGGGAGCTGAAAACACGAGGAACACTAAATGAAATCTTGACGTCAGATCTCCATGATAATGCACGTAATGCAAAGGTGCGAGCGAGCTGGACAATAATAACGATAATAATCACTGGAGAAGGGCAAAAAGGAGGACAAAGGACAAACAGAAATCTTCAAACACAACTAAGTGACTGATGCGCGACTGAGAAAAAAATGCGCCTGAACCTGGTGCCGAGCCAGGAAGCCCTCCATTTCCAGTGGAGCGGTCAGCCAACTGAGCTAACTAGAAGTTAAACGTCAGTAGAGAAAACAGATTTTGACAGCTGCACCAGTTGCACACCAACAAGCCTAAACGGTCTGCACTTTAAGGATATCATGGCAAGGCAGATTAATGCAAAAGTGCCAAGCGAACCACGAAAAGAATAACGACAATAATCCTGGTAGACGGGGAACAAAAAAAAAAAAAAAAAGGGGGGGGGGGGCAAAGGACAAATTCAGATCTTCGATAAGAGCTAGGTAACTGGCTCGCGACTGTAGAACTCCGCCTGGACCTGGTATTGAACGAAGGACTTCTCCATCTTCAGTGGAACGCTCTAGCGACGGAACTAACCAGGATCCAGATGTCAGTAGAGCAAACGGGTAATAACAGCTGCCACCAGTCTAACAAACAAACGACGGTTAACGGACTCCGTTTAAGGTTAGGATGATAATGCGAATAATTGAAAGCTGCAAGCAAGCTGGACAATAATAACGACAACAATTAGTGGACAAGGGAAGCATTGGGGAAAAAGGACAAACGCAGATATTCAAGCACAGCTGCCTGACTTGTCGCGCGACTGAAAGACATCGCTGGTCCCTGGTATCGAAGCAGGGACCTCTCCATTTCAAGTGGCGCGCTGTACAAACTGAGCTAAGCAAGAGCTAGACGGCGGTAGAGCAAACGGGTTATAACAGCTGGAAATGGAGAGGAGGGACCTCTACATTTCCAGCTCCAGTGGAAATGGGGATTCCCTAGTTCGATATCAGGACCAAACACATTATTGCCATCGCGCACCAGTCACCTAGCTGTGCTTGAACATTTGTGTTTGCCCTTTGTTCCCCTTGTTCCCCTTTTCCATGGACTATTATGGTTATTCTTGTACAGCTCGCTTTCACCTTCGCATTAATTGCATTATCATTATGCCCTTAAAACGTTCGCCGTTCAGCCTTGTTTGTTTTAGACTGGTGGCACTTGTAAAAACGTGTTTTCACCTACTGATATGCTTACTCCTGGTTAGCTCAGTTGGTTGAGCGCTCCATTGGAAATGAAGTGGCATCTAGTTTGATGCCAGGACCAGAACCGGATTTTCAGTCACGCACAAGTCACCTCGCTGTGTTTTGATATTTGCGTTTTCCTTTGTATCCCGTTCCGCCTTTTCAGGAATTATTATTGTTATTTTAGTCCGGCTCACTTGCACCTTTGCATTGTTGCAGTATCATTATATGCCTAAAATGCTGGCCGTTCAGCCTCGTTTGTGTTAGTCTGGTGGCAGCTGTTAAGTCCCGTTTTCTATACTGACGTCTAACTCCGGTTAGTTCACGTGGTAGTGCGCTCCATTGCAAATGAAAAGGTCCTAGTTCGATGCCAGGACCAGATGCACTTTTCAGTCGTGCACCGATCACCTAGCTGCGTTTGAAGATCCGTGTTGATCCTTTGTCCCCCTTGTTTCCTTTCTCCAGGGATTATTATCGTTATTTTTGTCCAGCTCACTTGCCCCTTTGCAATAATTGCTTTATCTTTATAACCTTAAAATGCAGGCCGTTCACCCCGTTTGGTGTTAGACTGGTGGCAGCTGTTATAACCAGCTTGCTCTACTGACGTTTAACTCCATGTTAGTTCACTTGGTAGAGCGCTCCACTGAAAATGGAGGTCCTAGTTCGATGTCACGACCAGGCACATTTTGTTTCAGTCGCGCACCAGCCACCTAGCTTTGTTTGGGGACTTCTGATCTGGCCTTCGTCCCCATTTCCTGTGTTCAGGGATTAATATCGTTTTTCTTGTCCAGCTTGTATCGGTATTAAGGCTGGCAACACTGTTGGCCCGAGCCGAGGTGTGGGCTCGCGGGCATTCAAAAAAGAGATCAGTCTCGTTCCAGCTGCCACGTCTACGGCCTGATTCCTAAACATGGTGTCAGAAGTGGGATGGAACGTTCGGCCCTGCTAAGCCGATATTTCCTACTCTGCCTTCCGGTGAACATTCATTCGCCCCTGCCAGCTTGAAGCTTCCTGCAGAATGGAAAGCCTGCTACCGCCGCCAGAACGCCTCGTGCTGTCCGAGAATGCCGCCGAAAACTGGAAGAAATTTCGGCAACGCATCGAGCTGTATTTTAAGGCCACGCCTACCGCAAAGCCACGAACCAAGGCGCAGAAGGCAGCGCTGTTTCTACACGTGGCGGGTCAAGAAGCTATCGACATTTTCAACACTTTCGGCCTGTCGGCAGAAGAGCAGGAAGACTATGACGCCATCGTGCTGAAGTTCGAAGACTACTGCACCCCAAGGCGGAACGAAACGTTCGAACGCTATGTGTTCCGTTCACGGCAACAGCAGAAGGCGAACCTTTCGAGCAATTTCTGCGAGACGTACAGCTGAAGGCGCAAACCTGCAATTTCGGTGAGCTCAAAGATTCCTTGGTGCGAGATCAGCTGGTGTGCGGTACAGCAGATACGAAATTGAGAACGAGGCTCCTGCGGGAGAAAGACCTCACGCTTGACAAAGCGATTGAATTCTGCAAAGCGGCAGAGTTGGCAGCACTTCGAAACCGCACATGGGAGAAGAAGGACGTGAAGGTCACCGCTGTGCAGAAGCATTCAAGGGAGCAGCGTATCACTGGGACCAGACAAGGTCACTGCAGTTACTGCAATAGAAGCCATGAACCGAGAAAGTGCCCAGCCTGGGGAAAGACATGCGGAATATGCAAGAAAAAGAACCACTTTGCTGCATGCTGCAGGCGAAAGCCAGCGATTCAAGAAGTAAACTGTCAGCTCCGACCAGTCGAAGAACACAGCCAGCAGCGATCATCCGATGAATCCGACGACGACTTTCAAATCTTGTCTGTCAACATCGGCGGTGTGTCAACTGGTCGAGACGACTGGGTAATCACGGCGCATCTAGCAGGGCATGCGGTGCACGTGAAAGTTGACACCGGAGCCCAGGCGAATTTGTTGCCCTATTCTTTCTTCCGCAAGGTTAGTAACAAAACGGCGCCAAGCCCTTGCAAGACACTCCTTACGAACTACGGAGGAGGAGTGATCCAACATTTTGGAACAGTCACATTACCCCTGCAAGTTGGCGAAAAGAAAGAGCCTGTCACGTTTTTCGTCGTGAAGAAAGGAAAGATTGCCTTATTAGGCCTACACGCATGTGAGCACTTCGGACTGGTGTCACGCGTCCTTTCAGTATCTGCATCCGATGAACTCAAGCAGAACGTCGTGAGCGAATTTCCTTCACTTTTTAGAGGACTTGGGTGTACTAAACAAGCTTACGCTTTATCTCTCAAAGAGGGATCACGGCCAGTGGCTCTGCCGCCGAGAAGGGTGCCACACGCTCTTCGGGCCCCTCTACGCATTGAGTTGGACCGCATGGAGGCCGAGGGCATCATCACCAAAATGGACGAGCCGTCAGATTGGGTGAGTCCCCTTGTTATTGTCAGAAAAAAGACGGACGCCTCCGCGTATGCATGGACCCACGGCACGTGAATCAGAGTTTAAGGCGCGAGCACTATGAACTGCCCCGTCGAGAAGAAATGGAAGCCGAACTTGCGGGTGCCAAAGTCTTTAGCAAATTAGATGCTAACTGCGGATTTCACCAAATTCCATTGGATGATGCAACTTCCAAAATCTGCACGTTCAGCACGCCGTTTGGCAGATATCGCTTCTTAAGACTACCATTTGGAATTTCTTCCGCCTCTGAAGTGTTTCAGAAAACTATGAGCCGTATATTCGATGAGCTTGAGGGGACGCGTGTCTACATTGATGATGTGCTGATTTGGGGTGCTTCACAGAAAGAGCACGACAAGCGCCTTCGTGCAGCCTTACAGGCAGCACAAACCGCAGGTCTTACACTCAACCTTGGAAAATGTGTTTTGGGGTTGAAAGTATACGGTTTCTTGGAGATATAATCAGCAATGAAGGCATAAAACCAGACGAAAACTTGATCAAGTGCATCACAGACTTGCCGGCCCCGACATGCAAGCAAGAATTACAACGGATGTTGGGAGCCGTAAATTACTTCGGAAAGTATTTGCCTAATTTGTCAGAGAAAACACAAGCTTTGCGTAGTCTAATCAAGCGTGACAGCGTTTTTGAGTGGACCAGCGTCTACGACAAAGAATGGAGGAACCTGTGCAAACTGCTCACGACAGCCCCTGTACTAGCTATCTTTGACCCATCAAAGAAAACAAAGATATCGACAGATGCATCAAGTTTTGCAGTTGGTGCAGCGCTGTTGCAGCTTCACGGCAAAGACTGGCGCCCGGTTGCTTATGCATCGCGCGTACTGGCAGACAGTGAAACGCGGTATGCTCAAATAGAAAAAGAGGCTCTGGGTATAACTTTCGGCTGCGAACGTTTCCGAGACTTTATCACGGGCTATCAAGTGGTCGTAGAGACAGATCACCAACCACTACTGGCGATATCCCAAAAGAACCTGAGCGATATGCCTCCCAGACTACAGAGATTTTTTCTAAGGCTCATGCAGTTTGATATCGTTCTGCAGTTTGTTCCCGGGAAAGAGCTGCTCCTGGCCGACGCACTCTCTCGGATATGGGCCTCCAGGGACAACTGTCCGACAAGCGAACTAGAGGATGTTGCTATTCATGCGACAAGCGTCCTCACCAGCCTTGTCAGTGACGCAATGGTGTCCAAGATAGCGGAAGCGACGGCACAGGACGTCGACTTACGGCAAGTACTTGACGCTATTGAAAACAACCGCAGCGTCACTGGAGCGCTGGCTCCATTTGCGGCAGAACTCTCTTGCATTAATGGAATACTAATGCGGGGATCCAAAGTAGTTATTCCGAGTTCAATGAGAAAGGAAATGCTTCAACGGTTGCACGAGGGACACCTGGGTGTAAATAAATGCAAAGCTCGAGCGCGACTTTTGATGTATTGGCCTGGCATGAGCGCAGACATTTCCGATAAAATAAGCAAATGTGCATCGTGTCAACGTTTCGCATACCGACAACCTGCCGAGCCACTTCTACAAAAGGAAGTCCCACGTCAACCATGGGCACGTATCGGAGTAGACCTCTGCGAGCAGGCAGGAAAGTCTTATCTGGTAGTTTACGACGCATATTCAAATTATCCGGAAGTGGAGTACATGCCCCAGACAACGAGTCGTCAAGTAATTGAGAAACTAGCAATGATTTTCGCACGTCATGGAATTCCTCTTGAAGTCTGTACCGATGGAGGACCTCAGTTTGTATCGAGTGACTTCAAAACATTTGCAGCTAAATGTGATTTTCTTCACGTTATTTCCAGCCCGAGGTTCCCAAGGTCCAACGGCCTTGCGGAAAAGGGAGTTCAGGTCGTGAAAAGGCTTATGAAAAAGACGAGGTATATGAACGAGGACTTCTGGGTGGGCCTACTAAACTACCGGTGTGCACCGTTGGAGGACGGTCGGGCTCCCTGCGAACTGCTGATGGGAAGGAGACTCCGTGGACGACTTCCAGATTTCGGGGTACTTCCGGCTCCTGAAGTACGTAAGCACAGTCAGAACTTTAGGACCGCGAGTCATCTACAGGCGCTGCAAAAGGGCGACACTGTGAGGATCCTCGACGACCAAGGCTGGAGCATGAAGGCACAGGTTGAAGGATGTGTGGCTCCTCGTTCCTATCAAGTTAACACGGAGGACGGAAGGTCACTTCGGAGAAACCGACAGCATCTTCTAAAGACCTCGGAAGGATTCCAGCCCGGACGAAGAAACGGCGAGATAGACAGCAGAAGTGAGCAGCACAGTATGCAACTTTCAACCCAGACGTCCTCTCAGGTCGCTCCAAAGGTACCGCAGCGCACCAACCAGAACGTCTCGCCAACGGAATTGGATACCTCATGTGACGAACGTCGACATGGAGCTGAGGTCCCGAGTCCCTGGCTTCGCCGAAGCACGAGAATCAAGAGTCAACCGGCCCGATTAGGCTATGACTAAGATTCTGGACAACTTGTTTGAGTGTGTGTTTTGTGTGACTTACTTTTGTTATTTTATTTTACAAGAGAAGGGAAGATGTATCGGTATTAAGGCTGGCAACACTGTTGGCCCGAGCCGAGGTGTGGGCTCGCGGGCATTAAAAAAAGAGATCAGTCTCGTTCCAGCTACCACATCTACCGCCTGATTCCTAAAGATGGCTTGCTTGCACCTTTGTATTAATTACATTATCATCATTGTCTTAAAATGCAGGATGTTCACCCTTGTTGGTGTTAGATTGGTGGCAGCTGTTAAATCCCGTTTGCTCTACTGACATATAACTCTTGGTTGGCTCACTTGATGGAGCGCTTTCCTGGAAATGGAGAGATCCCAAGTTCGATTACACGACCAGGCGCATTTTTTCAGTTCCGTACCGGTCGTCCAGCTGTGTTTGCAGATTTGCGTTTGGTTTTTCCCTTCTTGCCCTTCTCCAGGAATTATTAACGTTTCTTCCCTTCAAGCTCGGTTGCACCTCTGCGAAAATTGCTTAATCATCGTAACCTTGAAGTGCGGGCTGTTCACTCTTTTTGGTTGTGGTATCTGTTAAAACCCGTTTGCTCTACTTACGTCTAAATCCTGGTTAGCTCAGTTGGTAGAGCGCTCCACTGGAAATGAAGAGGTTCTTGGATCGATACCCATACCGGTCGGTGTTTTTCAGTCGCGCACAAAGTCACCCTAGATGTGTTTGGGGTATTGTGTTTTGTTATTCTCCATGTTTCCCCTATGCAGGGATTATTATCGTCATCCAAATCTCGTAATCGTTTTAAAGAACTGGGATTCTAAGAGGCCGAAATGGCGCGCGTAACGATACTGCACCGGGGATTTGGATTTTCTCTCCAAGATTGAGGTTGGCGCTAGGTTCAAGCTACCTGCAAGGTCCACCATCCTATAACCATAGTCGCGGTTCCGCTGAACTTGTTCGATATCCTCTGAATCACAGCCATAATCGAGGCTCTGCTCAAGCTAATCGGGATCCAGGGTTTTCTAAATGGTCAAGAGCACCGGTGTTGGAAATGGGGAAAGCCTTTAACGAACACATAGAGCTGTCAGTGATGGTCGGGATGTGTTTATTACCATCTGATAAGGCAAGGTACGAAAGGTTGACTGGGTGTCGGTGAAGGGGGCAGTGCGTGTTATAAAGACATAGTACGGTTTGAACGTATGGCAGTTCAGGTTTACTACACAGTACGTCCTTAGATTTGCACTACTGAGGTTTCCATCGATCACTGCGAGAACGTCAACGACAAACAAATGTAAATTTGGGAACTAGCGTCACATGACACGAAGGCTTTGCACCGCAACAGGTCGTGTGGTCACGTGATTTTCCATGCCACCAATTGTAGAACAAAACACGTGACCGTCGTGTGTATTCTATGTGCAAAACTTTTGTCAAATATGACCCTTGTGCTGCAAAATTCCTCCAATTGACAGTGCATTCACGTGGCCGTTCACACTCGAATGGCCCTGTTCATTCAAAAACGAGAAGACGTTGTGTAGTCAGTTCGCTTGCTCGGATGCCTCGATGGTAAATCTTTGTAGGAAATGAACAAATGGCGCAAGTCAAGATGAGCCAAGGGGAGAGTTTAGCCGATAGAGATGTCGCAGATAACTGCAGCACCACGCCCTGGGAGGAAGAGATCACGATGAAGCAGGTTGCCGGGAGTAGGTTTTAGTGTATAATTATCTGGATCGCATTTTCAGCGGCTGGCGAGATCTCTTTTATGCACCACACAGTATTACATCCGTTGCAGCTTTTATTCGGAAGTTCCCTGAGTCACTAGTGTTCTGCTATCAAAACAGATGCCGGCATGTTCGCGTGGAAAGTCGACTGTTTTTGCGTCCAGCGCACAAAGGTAGTGGTTCTGTGGTCGCTTGCATGTATGTTTTGAAGCATTCCAAATGTTGCTTGACTGGCAGGAAAAGGCTAGCAGCTCGTGACCCGTTGTGCTGCAGTGCGTTTTAGCAGGGCCTCCTTCTTTGCGAAGAAATCAATTGTTGGCATGTTCCCGGTCAAGAAGAGCATTTTTTCCGCTGGTACAAATCGCAATGGCGAAACGCAAACTGCATACTGCGCACTCCATAGCTTAATTATTAGTTCTCCCAGACTCTACGGTTTAGAGGTATTGCACATAAGGTGCACAAGAAATTCCGATAAAAATGGGAGCACTACCGATCATCTAGAGTCTCCCCGTACTAAGAAACAAAGCCCCTCGATGAAAATATGGGCAATATGACCATCTCTTTTCTCTTCTTTTGAGGTGAAAGAAGTTGCGCCGCATCGCGGAGGGAGACTGCAAGTCTACTTTATCCTGCAGCTTTGAATCGAGCGATGAAGTTCTTCTCTTCTACGATGCCATTCGTAAAGCCTCCGAAGCAGTCGCGTCACAAGGGGGGGAGGCGTCACCACCCCGAGTGCCGCTGACCCAGGTGACGCCACTGCTCTGAAGTGACCATCTGGAGTCGCTAAGAGCTCTTCAAATTACGTGACGGCGTGGATCCAAGGAGCGATCCGGCGCACGGAAACTGCGAGCGTGCTATGTGTTCTAATGGCCGAGCACACCCAGAAGAAAAAAAGCGCGTCGGAGTTTTGCCGAATAGGTATCAGCGTTAATTTCCTTGACGACATTGGTAAAATATTGTTTATTTTTTGTACGCGATGAAAAGGCAGGGGTGCCTGGCATCGGCAGGCGTATCATTCGTGCAGTGTTCGTTTCTGCCGCCATCTTAAGAAATCGAACCATAACAATGGTAGCCTAATAACGCGGCGAAGAGCATGACAGTTCCAACTTGGCGGCACTTGTGGTCCTGTTTGCCTTGCTGCATACCCGACCCGGAGGAATAACACGGAGCCAACGGTTTCAACAACAAGAAACTACATTTAATGGGACATGGACAGGACGATTAACATTGTTACCAACGGCGGCTGAG
>JAZHYW010019698.1:0-34214 GCA_037355805.1 Ixodes ricinus | reverse complement strand
CGAAATGGGGCTTTACGACACGCTCCTTTTAAAAGATAACTCGAAAAATGAAGCCTGCCGCAATATTTAGTCCAATTCTAACACGACCTGTATATCATCATCATTTGGGGTATTTTATGTGTGTTCACGGAAGTAGAGCAGCTCTGAGTAAACATTTGGTTTTTCGTCTGGCAATTAAGGGTGTTCAAAGCTAAAAAAAAAAATCATGTTCCTAGTTCGGTACCAGGACCAGGCCGATTTTGTTTCAGTCCGCACCGGTCCCCTAGCCGTGTTTGTAAATTCATATTTGTCCTTTGTCCCCCTTGTTCCCCTCCACCAGTGATTATTATCGTTGTTTTTGTCCGCATTTCTGCACAGTTGCATTACTTTTAAAAACATCATAACCTTAAAATGCAGGCCATTCACCCTTGCTAGTGTTAGAGCGGTGTCGGCTGTTAAAGCCTGTTTGATCTACTGACGTCTAATTCCTGGTTAGTTCAGTTGGTAAAGCGCTCAACTGGAAATGGAGATATTTCTGGTTGGATACCAGGAACAGGCGAATTTCTTTCAGTCGCGCACCAGTAACCTCGCAGTTTTTGGAGATTTTTGTTTGTACCTTGCCCCCCTTGTGTTCCTTCTCCAGGGATGATTATTGGTATAACCGGACCCCATGTTCTTTGGTTAGACTTTCTAGATGTGTTAGCCTAAATTGACAAACAAGCGTCACATTTAGCTTTACTGTTGGTTGTAACCTTGGCACGTGACGTTTTTGGCTTAGGTCCGGCACTTCTCGAGTGCTTCCTGGAGTGTGCAGGTAAACTGAAGTATGGCCACACAAAATACAAGCTCCAAATCTACAATATTGTATTTTGACAGAAACTTAATGCACATTAGAATACGCTAGGTGGCTTATCACCCATAAATGTTAAATCGACAGGCGAGGCGTAGTTCCACACAATCCAGGAAATCATCTTTGATTATTCGCGCACGAGCTACGAGAAGCTGGTGATCGATCATTCAGTAAAATTCCGGTACGTGTTCTTCAACCACACGTCTGACCCACCATTCGGGAACACTTCGCATGGTGTGCTGCTGCACATGTGTTATCTCAGGAGCGAAAAATACTTGACAAATACCCATTCATCTCGCAGTTTTATAGAGTATCCTATTTTCTACTTCACAATTCGTACTGTTGTACAAGTCGAACCTCTTATAAAAAGCCATTTTATATTTTAAAAAAGTGGTTATATAACTTACACAGTTATGAAGTGCTGCGAATGATGACACGCGGAGTCCCTTCGGCCCCGAAATTCGGCGGGTACTGTGCCGTTCCTCCTTTTTAAATATCTTATGAAGAAAAACATACATGAGTACATGGTTCTACGCAACGACGTAAATTTTGAGAGAATCGTGACTTATACACCCGCAAATGAAGTACACAAAACTCACTAAGTTAACAAATAAGCCAAATGTTCAGTCCGACTTAAAAATCCTGTTTACAAAAAAATATTGGTCATGTCAGTAGACCACTGCATTACATTTGTGTTGTCACGTTTCTTGTTTAAGTAATAATCTTTAGTTCCATTTTTTAATTCTCCGTAAATTAATGCCAGAGGCTCAAGCAAATATATTAGCAAAAATTTAAACTATTTTATATACACCATTATTTTTAGAATTGTTAAGCGGGTTTCAATTACTTCCTTTAAAAACCCTATGGTGAAAAAAACAAGAAACTTTGTTTTAAATGATTTTGTTTAGACCAATAATATATTCCCTTTTGAAAATGAACACTGACTTTGATGAAATTGAGATTTTGATTGGTTTTCTTTGATTGTCGTTCATTTCCAAAAAGCTGAAATATTAAGCATCTGTTTATGAACAAAAACGAGTAAAATTCCTCGATAGAAATGTCCGGTTATTCTGCACAACCAAACGAATCCATTCATTAAAAAAATTCATCAAAGCTTATCGCATCATATTGCCCACAGGCATATGCAGAACGATTGTCTACGAGAATAAAGAAGCCAGAGATGACCGCAAACAATCGGTATGAAGGGAAGAGGGACAAAAACGGCACGCAGTCAGTCTGGGAATCCTTAGATTGCTCGATGTCCGCGAACAAAAACAAGACGTTGACCATAGTCGGAACAAAGATAAGGCTTGCAAGCATAGTCGTGGGTTAATCATTTCTTCTTCGTATCCACGGAGATGTTATGCTCCATTCACCCCTAACCTGACAGCACGGTGAAGGCTACGTGCTCGCTGGACCTTTCACAGGCCAGTCTTTGCGCATGTTATCACGCTCCCGCCACACACCCTAACGTAGAAATCGGGATAAGCCGACGAAAACCAAGCGTTTGATTGGTCCGGTGCGCGCTTGCCGTCCGCCGCACTGTCAGCTTGAGTGTAAACGGAGAATAGTGCCATGTTATCAATGCAGGCAAGCAATCAATGCGTGTCTGACGGCGTGGGAATCTCCAATAACCATTGAACGTACTGATAGCGCTTGCAATATAAGAGCGAAACCTTCGCACGGCTCCAGCAGTCAGAAAGCAGAAGCGCAATCTGTCAAGATGAAAGCCATCATTTGTTTAACGTTGCTGGTTGGGTCAGCCGTGGCCCATTACACGGGTAAGTGGATATCTGTTTCTTTATGGTATACGGTCCAAGTAGAAGCATTAGAGTTCTTTGCTTTTTTAGAGAAGAGATTTAATGATTGCGAGTAACTTACGCTCACTCGGTTCAATCAAATTGCGGGACGAAACACTTCATTCTCATACAGCTCTTGCATTCGATTGAAACTGAAATTTCGTTATTTCAATAGATAAATTAATTATCGCCTATAGCGGAAACTTCAGACGCCGCCATTTGGGAAGACTATCTTTCCGCTTTCTAAGCTTCCGGACATCAAATTATTTTCTAGGCACGTTAATTAAGTTAGCACACTTAAAGGAAGCCAACGAGGGCCATTACTCCCAGGCCTCCTTTTTGTGTCCCACACTTCTGATAAGTTGTCCACTCCTACCAAAAAAATTATAAGGCAAAATTGTGTACAATCGTCGCACTCTAGATGTATGTACTAAGCACTAGTAACCTTCATAAATCAGCGAACCATTTTGTTTAGAGCCCAAGAAACTGTGGAACCTCAAAGAAAGAATGCGCTTTTTTCACGTCACCCTTTCACTATTTTAGATTGAGTCTCTTACCGAGATTACCTTGCTAGCCCACCAGGACGCGAAGGCAATCTTAAAGTATATCCTTGCAGACCACCAATTATGAGTACTTTGCCCAGGTGGGATTGTGAACCCAAAAAACGACCAAATGTGTTAGGCACCTTCAATGATTGATTGATGTCGGCAGAGTTGCTCCTCCAAGCTTACGTGACGATGACCATTCTTGCGAGTTATATGATGCAGCAGGTACGGAGGCCCTAATGTGTGAGGCTTATTTAAACAATCAGGCCACAGTGGTAGCTATGTAACGAAACAGTAAATTTAAGACCAAGTAAAGCTAGGTCTGGTGTATAGGGCAGGTGGTATAAAAGCCAATACAACTTGTTTTTTGCCTATTACGGGGGTAAGTAGATATCCATTTTCTCTTTATAGTAAACGGTCCAAGTGTATCTCCCGTGTTTTCGAAGTTTTCGGGGCTTTGTTCAGTGAAGCGGTCGAGCATTTTGCATGGAAAACATATTTGAAAATTGCGATTACCTTAAGCTCATTTGGTTAAGGCAAACGGCTGCACGAATTAATTTTTCTCATCCAGATGTTCCTATTGATTGAAAGTGTTATAATATACATTGAACCCAAATGTTCGTTATTTCATTTCATAATTTTTTTATCATCTACAGCTGAATAATCACCCACATTTTGTGGCAGACAAACTTTCCACTATCTAAGCTTTTGTACAAAAAATTGCTTTCTAAGCACGTAAATTAAATTACCACACTTAAAGAAAGATGACGAAGGCCATTGCCCTTCTTGGACCTCGTTTTTTGTGTCCCATTCACTTTACTAAAAGAACAATTATGACGTAATTTTGTGTACACACCTTCGCAATCTTGATATTACTACTGAGCACCAGCGCCTGTCATGACACAATGAACCAGTTTATTCAGAGCCCCAGAAAATGCAGAAGCACTTGAGAAAACGTAGGTTTTTGCAAGTCACTCATTCACTAATGAAGAGAGCATCTCCTCCCGGTGTTTCCTTGCTACGCCACCAGGACATGAAGACAATTTTAAAGTGTACCTTCTGCAGACCACAAATTATGAGTCTTTCTCCAGCTGAATGAATAACCAAATGTGTTTTTGACGCTCTGGCCTATGTTTCATGGATGTCGGTTCAGCGCCTCCTCCGAGCTTAAATGACGATCACCATTCTTGCGGACTTTATGGTGCATCATCTACGGAGGCCTTTTTGCGCAAGACTTCATTAAACAATTAAGCCACATCGGTTGCTATGTAACTAAAGAGTAACTATAAAAACAATTAAAGATACGTCGAGTAGATGCGGTTGAATAAGACTTGATTATGTTCTCCTAGTAAAAGAGAAAGAAGAAATGAGAGCAGGTAGCGACAAATTTTCTGAAATTGAATACGCCGTTTCCTTTCTATAGCCTACTGAAAAAAAAACATTTGAAATTCAAACGGGTGACAAACTGGTTTACCCGTTTGAATCAAATGGGTGGCAAACTTGTCGATCCGTTTGAATCAAACGTGATTATGGGATACGGGTACCCATTTGATACGGTACCCGTTTGATACGGGTATCCGTTTTATACGGGTCCTCGTTTGATACGGGTGACCGTTCGACCTGGCACGTGACCGCAGATTTCAACGCGCCATTCGGATAGGCAAATTATTCGCTAGCCCTAAATGGGTATCGTGTGAAAGGTTGGTTACCTTAAACTTATTTAAGACGTCCCGAAACTCATAAACCTATTTATAACAGGCAGGAAGACAGGTAGAAAAAATGTGCTCGCGCAGGTGCTTGAAAATGGGCAGGAAAACAGACACAAAATATTGTTTTCAATTCTCCTAGAAGTTTATTACAACCTATTCCGTAAACAAGTGCAAACGTTCAAGCGGTCTGTGAAATGTAAAGAGGCACTCTAAGCTTTTATACAACTGAGAAGATTGCAAAGCAAACAAGAACCGAGGTAATTCTAGACTATAATGGTGGACTTTCGGCAAAATAGTTCTGCCGGCTGCCGCGAGAATTGACGCTGCATAATTCTATGGATAATCTGGAAGAGTACGTGTAGAAGAACGGACAATCGTTGCCAACTAGTAGGTTGCAGTGCACTTACCATAATAATAGCGGACTTGAAAGAAGTAATCCGAAATATCTGTCGACACGTTCAAAGCAGGACAACCACACAAACACGGAAACGAGAAGGAAGGCTCCTTGAAGTTTCAACACGATGCGGCGCACAAGCTGTCATTTGCCGAACCCAACCAAACCGCAAGAATTCCTGACTTCTTTGAAGAATCGCTTGTTGCCGATATACGCATAAGACTTTTCGAACACTGATAGCTTTGGTGCACATCCAATACGTTTTCGAGACATCCAAATAAGACCGCAGGGTAAAGCGCCGTTCACACTCTTGCGACCGAGTACGACCCAGAGAGACGAGACCGGTTTTTAGGACCGGATGCGCTACAGCGGAGCAGGTCCTAAGAGATCGCAAGAGGCTTAAAACCGGTTTTGGTCACTCTCGGTCGTACTCGGTCGCACTCGGTCGCAAGAGTGTGAACGGGCCCTAAGGCGACAGATCGAAACAGGTAGGATGGACGAAGTTCGAACTGCAACGTACAACAAGCAGACAAAGAAAAAGCGGCTGCCAGTGGGTGCGCTATCGGAACTCGCAGGCGATCCTTATCAGGGTGTAGCTCGCGCGCGCTGGCGCCCTCTTCTCTCTTGGGTCACGTGAGAGGGGACCAGAAAGGAGGGAGGGGGCGCGTTCAAGGAGGTCAAGGCGCAGCGCAGGACACGGGGTCACCCCCGCGCCCTCTCCTCAGGCATTATAGCGCAACGTTTTTGCACAGCTTCGGAAAGCAGGCGAATTGCGCGCATTTAAGCACGCTCGAACGCAGGAAGTGGCGCCGGCCGCTCGGGTTGCGCCCGAGCGAAGAAAGCACTCAGCGCGAGCTCGTAGTTTGACTGCATGATCCAATGGCGGGCGTGCTTTCGCATTGCTCGATGTTCTTGCAGCCACGTGTTCGGGCGCTACCTTCGCTGCGTCTTTGATTGAGGTGAAACAGAGTCTAGAAGTATATTCTTTCACGCGGTTGCGTCTTCTGCGAGAGAGGTTCGAGCTGAATAAGCAAATTTAGCCAACAAAAACGCCGAGGTTTTAAAGTTCTGTCAAAAATATCGGCTCGCCAACGTTGCGCGTTTACGTAAAAGAAAAAACATTCTTATTACAGTTGCAGCTAACGCGAACATCAGCGCAATTGAAATATAAATATAATTACTTGCAGTACGCGGACGATTTGAAATCGATGAACCGGCGCTCCCGGCTTTCCGGAAACCTAGGCTGCCATGGCTGAAACAGACGTACCCATGCCGCGGATCTGTACGTTCAGTATGAAACGGGCTCCGGAGAGCCGTTTGATTAAACCGGTATAGTTTGACAGTCACCGGTCACCCGCTTGTGCAACATGGGCACCGGTTTGAGCAAACGTGCAACAACTTTGCACAGACGAGTGCCCCATTCGCCCAGACGAGTGACCCGTTTGCCAAATGAGTGACCGTTATGGCTCATACGGGGGACCCCTTTGAGCCATACGTGCGACCCCTTTGACAAACTGGTGACCGGTATGGCTAAACTGTCACCGGTATGAACCCGTTTATTTTCATACAGGCGCCAAATGTTTTTTTTTTTCAGTAGGGTAGTCTTTTGCAACTTAAGAAGGTAGGGCAAGCGAATGGAATGCCGAGTAGAAGGAGGCAGGCACAACGCTGGAGAAAAAGTAGGTTTCCCCCGCTCCTCTCTAGCGTTCCGTCTGCTTCCTCCTCCTCGGCATTCCTTTTCCTTGCCCTACCTTCCTAAGTTGCAAGGGACTATAGAGAGCCCCACAAAATGCAGAATGAAAATTGCTTTCAAACGAATGGCAATTTTCAACGAAAGAGATCTTTGTTCGTTCGTTAAATTACCAAACACTGTCATTCTCTATAAAAAGACATTTGTTTTGTTCGGCTAAGTTGCACGTATCTACATTCACTGA
This sequence comes from Ixodes ricinus, assembly GCA_037355805.1. NCBI lineage: Eukaryota > Metazoa > Arthropoda > Arachnida > Ixodida > Ixodidae > Ixodes > Ixodes ricinus. The sequence continues at coordinate 27,004 of JAZHYW010019698.1, read as the reverse complement.
CAATTCTCAAAACGTTCAACAGACCGATCTCACCAGCAAGTTTCGATGCCCCGCTGCTACCGCGACGCATTCTGGGACCTTTAGTCTCAGCGCAGTGGGGTTGGAGCGGTTGCGGTCAGAGATGCAGTCAATATTTTGCTGATGGCCAACCTCGCAGGGACGGTATACTAGCATGGTCGCTTCATCGACTTTCTTTTTTTTTTTTTTGCTTCGCCGTTATGGCCGAGTTTACGTGTTGCATCCTGGCTGAGCAACACCAGCACCAGACACAAGCACGTCCGGTTTGATAGCTTTCCATAGGACAGGCAGTTGAGAGAAGAATGAATTGCAAAAGTTCGCCGAGCAGGCAGCAAGGGGTAGTAAACCAGTATTCGCTTGTTTGATCGAGAGAGCTATGTAATCAATGTTGAGTGAGTGAAAACAAGCTCACACGGATTTCAATTGCACTGTTGCTGAGTATAGGACAAAACTGAAAGATCCCGCGGATTGACTCCGTGTTAGAGGTGCCGTCAGATCGTGCGTGCCGTCAGATCATGTTGGCGTCTTGATGCGGCATCTCGTGTTCGGCACTCATTCGTTAAACACACGACCCTTTCTGCACTATTGTTTTCTACGTTTACAGTTTTTCTCCCAGTTGGTGCCCGCAATTAGTCATACAAAGCGAAATTATCGAGATTTGTATTTCATATTCTTGGCTCGCTCGCCAAGAGCACGCGGGTAAGACGCCTCACACGTCCCAACAACAAGGTTGGCGAGCAGCTATCACTAAATGTTTTGAAACCAGAGTCAAAACTAAAGGTAACCAAGCAGAAACATGAAATAGACTAACATCAGTGAAGCACATTTCCAAAGTGTAAACTAGTGCCTTTATTACAAACATACCTCAGACATTTTTGCCAGGATAGAAAGCCATATTGTGAACAATCAAAAACATCGACAAACGTCGGGCACAAAAGATAGTGCAACATTGATCGTTTCTTCCTGAAGCGTGCTTATGAACGAAATAGCACGCACATGCAAAATAAAACATGCCACCAACATTGCTGCCCACGCTGAACAGCATACACGCCTTGATAATGGCTTAATTCACCTGCGATTCGTTGCTCCAAAGGGATTCAGTGAACACATTGTGATAATGTAAAATATTCTCTCTCAAACAATGCGAATAAACTTCAGGGTGAAAGCATGAAACAAGCCGTGGACTAAAGGTATGGCGGCATCCAAGGAGGCTTGCTCAAGTTCGCGCATACGGCGAAAGTTTGTGAGATCGGTCTATCGGTTACGCCAGGAACAAACCTATTTAAAGTTTTAACATCTGAAATTGCTCATTTCTGGATGCAATACCATTACTGATAACATTCTTATTAATCCGTAGTCATCTAGTTTCAGAGCCATGGCGCACTTGGAACTTTCTTAACCTTAGAGCTTCTTTTTCGTCTTTTACTTTTTACTGTTTTGAATTTTAGTAATTTATTTTCTTTCTTGATGTAAAGCCCAATGGGCGCTTTGAAGATATAATAAAATTAAAAACATGGAAATGAAATATAAAAGCATGTTTGTCTTGGGAATTCTCCCAGGAGTATGCGGTAACCCCAAGATCAAGCCCAAGCTGGCGGCAGGCGATAGAATCGAGGGTGGTGAAGAGGCCGTACCCGGAAGTTGGCCGTGGCACGCGCAGCTCATCGGCGCCGACGGCCACCACGCTTGTAGTGGTGTCCTCATCTCAGACACGCACGTCCTCACCGCCGCCAAGTGCCTCTGGTGAGCTGGGAGACGAGACAGAGAGTTCTCTCTGTGTACCTTAGTTTCAGAAGTAAAAGCAACAAACATCCATGACAAAGCATATTTGACGAGAACAACATGACGAGAAGAAATCTGGTCTTAAAAACACCAAGTCCGTGTTTTATCTTACATCATTCTAAGGACCTTGGTCGCGCTTATTTCTACTTTAATTTCCGGTCCCGCTAATTTCTACTGTATATGCCGCCCGCAAAAAAAAATACGACTAAGGTTTACAGTTCCTCCGCGACCATTACGTCTGCATATTTGTAGAAATTTGTGTCCGAATTTCGAGCACACAAACTAAATACCAAAACATATTCGTACGACATTAATTCTCAGAGGCCAAACTTTACTCTAGACGAGATGTGCCTTTCGTCATCGCCCTAATGCTGTGGTCTCAGCGACCACGTGTGCAGGGCCTCAGTGTAGTATGGCTCCACTTGCATCGTCTGCTAAAGCAATCACCATCTTGACGCCATACCTTTTCCTTCCCCGTCCTTGCGTCGCAAGAGAGGGTAACAGGTTGCTGCGAAACTCAAAACAGCTCAATAGAACGAGCAGTATTGTATCCATACGCAAGGTTACAAATTCTCTGTTTCGCGTCTAGTCACCCTGATGCACATCTCCGCAAGATTAGTGACCAAGAGCAACACCCATCAAAGAGGCACGTAATTGTTACTAATCGAAGTCCACTACCAAAGAATTTGGCCAGAACCAAATAAGTGCTGACCAAATTCTAAAACCCGTATACTCTCCTTTTCTCTCACGATCCTTTTGTCATACCATGAAGGTGTTGGCTGAGCGCGAAAGCAGAAAGCAACGCAACTCTTAATTTTTTATTTGTATGATAGTAAGACAAGCTACATTGTCATTTTTTGACATTTCGATGACATAGAAGACTGTAGGTTATAGTAAACGTTCAAACTATTCAAATATATATACGCTGGGTCGGCAGTGCGTAGTTTAGATGTGCGGGACGTTTATGTGACATAAAAACAGCGGTTTTAGACTTTCGCCAGTAACCACACTACAATAGCAAATCTGGCCACCGTGTGCTTGTAAACCCTTTATCGGCACAACAGTCTCGCAATTCTGGGCATTCCTAGGTTTAACTATCAGACGATCCACAAAGACCAGAACCATAATAGCGGCGCCCAGATGCCTTGCAATTACCTGCAGAACAAAACAGAGCTATGACGTCACACCGCTGTGGTGGCGCTGCTCTCAGCATTGCTCACACGCCAGCGCTTTACCTCGCTTGCATCTGGTTTCTGCGAACCCACTGTGCTCATACGTGATGTGTGCCAACTCCGGTTTGTATCTGAACAACGCGTTGCCACATAGAGCATTTGCTAAATGCCAAGTGCCCTTCACTTGTTCTTCCAGGCGTCACGAGAAGGTGGGCGACGTGAAGGTCATGCTGGGTTCTCACACGAGGGACGGCAAGAGCCAGTCTCAAGTGACCACAACCATCGCCGAAGCCTGCCTGTACAAGGGTTACGACGGAGGACACGACGTGGGTGCCATTCTAGCAGTTAAAAAAAATGTGGTAACCTGTAGATTGAGAACACTGTACAGCTGGTTGCGGTTTCCCCGTTTCCACGAGTTCATGTTTGCACCCCTAGGTGACAGTCGTTTCTTGTTGCATCTCTGAACGGCTAGCTAGTGCCTCATTTCAAAGCTTCGCATGTTTACTGATAGATAGCGTTTGGTATTGTGGTCGTCTACCGCCAACTGCGACCATGCTGGAGAAACCAATGCCTTAGAAGCAAATGTATGCTTTGTTCTCGTCATAAAAGACTAGTGTAAAAAAACAGCGAGGTTTGGTTCACATAAGTGTACCTAAATGCACTACACAAATGTATAAATATCCTATAGGTATTTGTAATATACCGGGATCGATCGCGAAAGTATTAGACTTGGCCTTTTGACCCGCACAGAGAAACTACTTATCACAGAAGACTGAAACTCCGTGAAAACGTGACACTAGCGGCGGGAACAAAATGCTAAAATTTGAGCAGATGACGTTGCCTGAATCAAAAGTTACAAAACAAAAACAAACACTATATATGGGCTAGACTCCACTCAAGCCTAATATTCAACAAACTGAAATTTGAGATTATGGGCGACTGTAGAATTTATTTCAGTAAAAAGCTTTGTCAGCTAGAAAACAAAAAACAATATCTCGTTCTTACCGATAAGTTGTTGCACTAAAATTATTTCTACAGACGATAGCATTCGAAAATTCTGCTTTGACGAATATCATGCTGAGTTTCACTGCGGCTCCTGACGAAATGTTGTTTTCCTTTTGTATCATTTGATTCAGGTAGTGTCACGTCCTTATATTTTCATATTTTAACAACATGGCTACCGTCAGATTCTCACGGAGTTTCAAATTTCTGCGATGCCAACTTTATTTATAAGGTAAAAACAAAATTTTGCTTTATTTTCTAGATCGATGCGTCAACAACACAATATAATCTTCGTTTACTGTTGTACTGTGCACACAAACAACGTCGTTTCGATTATTCTAGAACAATTATCTATATAATTGTAATGGTAAAAGAACTTAATATTCCTATAATTTGTTATATCAGCTAAATATAGTTCACTTTTGAAATTAATTGCGGGCGAAATCAAAGGGTTACCACCACGTTTTGATAAAGAAAAGGTCACTTTACAAAGGTTTGGTACCTACAAGCAATGAATGCGCTGCGGGATGTACCAGTCTTCTGACGCATGCACTTTTCATTCAAGGGCTGACTTCTGACATCCATTCTGCACTTATATACACTCCCAAAGACACTTCAGGGGATTCGTCGATGCGTAAAACACTAAAAGTATTTTTTGTTTTTGTTTTATTGTGAATGAACAGTCGAACATCGCCATCTTGACCTTGAAAGAAAGGGTGCCGCTGGGAGACTACATCCAGCCCGCCTGCATGCCCAAGCCAGACGCGCCCGTGCCCAAGGATCTTTCGCTCTATGTCACCGGATGGGACCACGACCACGGTAAGATGGCTTCCTCACATCCACTGGCAACCTTCAGCAGCTGTTCAAAAGAATACTCTTTTTTCTCTAATCGGTTTGGCTCAAGCATAAACGCAAATGGTTCACACGTCTGGAACTAGATTTCCTTGAACGATCTTTGGTCACTGGTAAAGTGAGAACGGCAGAGTGTCTTTTTCGGACAGACTGCCTCTAACACGAGCTCGCTGACTTCCACCGTGCTTTAGCTGCGCGTACATACTCGAGGCCTACGAGACGCCGAAACAGCATCGAAGGTAAGTAGCTCGCGCTAGAGGAGGCACAACTGAAACCCTTCCCTGCCGTTCTCGCCTTGTCGGTGACTATGGAGGTACTACGCATACCTACGCATGAACTAGGCCAGAGGGCTAACACCTTGGACAATCCGGTTTCTCACTTTAGACCACCACGACCACCACGACCACGACCACGAGCACGGCCACGACCACGCCGGTGACGACCTTACCTCCGGTCTGAAGCAGGCCAGGGTGAAGTCCGTCGAGAACAACGCGTGCTACAACGAGCATGACGAGGAGGTGCCCAACAGCGTCTTCTGCACCGTGTACGACGTGGGATCGCCCTGCAAGGTGAGGGGCACCCACCGCGAGAAGCGCGTTTCTTGCAAAAAACTCGATAATGGGTCAAATAATTATTAGGCGACGATTGAGCGTCTCTCGATCTACCAACATTTGCCCTCATAAATATTCTTACCGATGTCACACGGACAGCCTAGAGGTGATACGGGTACCTTTGCGCTGGCCGTGTGACATTGGTACTCAGTTAAATGAGGAAGAGCTCGGAAAAACCTCAGTGGCATATGCGATGTATACCTTGTTGTTTACGAAGAAACATACGTTCACCATTGGCCGTACCTTGCCGCATTAATGCGCGGTTGCACTGCCCATACGCCACACGAAGCACACGGTGTTCACAGCATGCATGATGACAGAATGGTCTGCAGACAACAGCTTCAAACGTATGCTCACATCACACATATGTACACTTCGAACATGTATTTAAACAGCTTTGAATGACCAAAGTGAGAGGACCTTTGTACAAAAAGAAACGCCCTCTTTTGTATATATGTATGAGCGTTAAGGCGATGCGGGTCTCTATGCGCTCACAGTGTGACATAAGTAGCAATAATATTGATGGGATATTATAAAATAACTGATGCATGCGACGTACCTTGCGCTTTACGAGGAAACGTACATTCAGTGTCCGCCGCACATTGCAGCGTTCGACAGAAGGGGAACGAACAGAATAGTCGTTATATGAGTCATTGCATCCGGCTAAACAATAATGCATCTAGAACAACGAAATGAAGATGATCTTGAGCAACAGTCCGAAAAGCCCGCCAATTAGAAGCCATCTTGTTGGGCACCGAGCAAATCGCGCAGTCGCACTATACGGGAAACTTTTCCTTTTTTCAGTTTCAATAAGAAACTGCGATCTCGCTTGTATGCTGTAGCCTTGATGGAACCTGGAGTTGAAGAAGTGAGCACCAATAACCTAATCATGTCCCGCTCTTCTCTTCGTCGTCAGCATGACCTCGGAGCCCCGGTGGTCGGCAAGCTGAACGACCTGTGGACACTGTACGGCGTCGTGTCCGGCGGAGCCAAAGGCTGCAAGGTGGGCGAGCACCCGATCCTCCACACCAGGGTGGCCCTCTTCACCAAGCTCATCGGCGACTACACGCACGGCAGGAAGGAAAAGTGCGACCTCAAGGTGTAGGGGACAGGTTTGCACCGACGCTGCTCACACCTTCTCAAGACCTCGCGGGTTGCTGTCAAGTTTTGACAAGACCAGAAAAGAAAGCCGGAATAAATGAACCAGTCAAATCTCACGAATTTTGTGAAATGTTGTGTTCTGTGCTCAACTTGTTTTTTGTCGTGGATGCGTGGCTGAATGGTGCATTTCTTTAATAACATGGTGCACTAGCGGAGCCCGCAGTGACGTGTTATCTCCGCCTTTTATATATATGTTGTATATATATTCTGAACTGTCATCTCCCCTTTTATTGCACCCGAAGAATACCATTTGGTCGAAACGTCGTTCCCCTCCTTTCTTTTGGCACTTCTCTTTCCCTCCGTATCCCCACTATTACACTAACAGTGCTCGGCCGAAACCCACATCTTCAGACTCCAAGCCCGCTCCTCCGCTTCCATGTCTAATGTAAAAGCAAACTCTCTTCGTTCTACGCTTCTCGTGTTTCTCAACTCCGTCCTTTTCTTTAAAACCCCACCCCCGGTTTCCATAATTTGCCACATCCCCAGTTCTACCCAGCTCTCGACATTTTTTCGACCACCCTCAATCTCATTAGGACAGCTAATCACCTTTCTTTTCTGAAGCGGGGCCTACGTAACCGGGTAATGCTTAAAGTTTTCCGCCTGCACTCTGCTAATCGATTGGACGATCCGGCCCTCCGAAAGCGTCACAATCAAATACTATAGATAATGCTGCTCTCCAACTAATAAAGGCACATATCAGATACCATAATGACCACTGTGCCCAATTACGCCAAAAGTTCAACGCCGCTAAAAGACTCCTCAAATCTCTTGACTCACCCTTCCGTTCTCACCCACGCAAAAATACCGACAAAATTCGTGAAGTCAACCCGTATCTTTAAGCCGATGGTCTCGCCTTTAAATCAATAAAACTATAGATACTCTCTTGCCCCAGAATCACCAGGCGGACGTCCAACGCAATGATGTAGTCACCTTACCAGACGATTTACCCCTCACTGTAATTGAACGCGCTATCTTATCAAAGGGTCTATATCGAAGGGTCTATCTTTCGTCCCTTGACTTCAAAGCCGACCTGACCCTTTTTTATATGTGTAGAGCGAACAATTCTTCTGACGCCTACTCTTAGACTCCCACTTCACCCAGCAGACGTCTAACTTTAACCGCACCATTTTGACACCATTAACCCAAAAACTAGCATCTGGACCCCGTCTCCCGCCAAACACCCTGAAACTAACTATTAAATCAAAGCATGCCGTAGTATCCTTGCCAGCTCGTCTAGAAACCTAATCTCTAAATCCCGCAACGCAACCCCACAAGAAGTTACTGCTCTAAAATCCCTTCAAAACCGTACTGGCCTCGTAATCCAGCCAGCCGACAAGGGTGGAGCCGTGGTGGTCTGGCGTAGTGATCTCTACTTTGAGAAGGCCCTTCGACAGCTCTCCGTTTCTGATTTTTCCGAACCCCTTGCCTCCGACCCCACCGCTGCCTTTCAAGACAAAATTACAACCACCGCAAAGCTCCACGTCGAAACCAACTCCCTTGCCCCCGCTGCAAATCGCCTAATCGTTCGTCATCTCCGCGCCGCTTGATTCTACCTCCAACTCAAAATTCACAACTCTGGATCCCCTGGCCTACCTATTGAGTCCGCCATATCCTGCCCCCTTACATCGTCTCCGCAATTGTGGATTCGGTCCTTCAGCCTATTGTGCAAAACCTTCTCAGTTACGTTAATGGCGCAACAGACATCCCCCGACGCCTGTGTAATCTGGCCCCGACCCCCGACACTATCCTCTTCACAATGAAAATCGCATCTCTCTACACGATAATTTTTCACGCAGATGGACTACAGGCTCTTTCACATTTTCGTAATCACCGTCCCTCTCAACACCTCCCGTCTCACGTCGTATTACGCCTGGCCGAAATCGTACTAAAACTAAACGGCTCCCAATTCAACAAGTCGTTCTATCGCCAAACATCTGGTGTAGCGATGGGCACAAAGATGGGTCCCTCGCTTCGCAAACAATTTTTATCGGCTACGTCGAGCACTCGTTCTTTAATTCCTTTCAACACCCGTCCCCACAATTCTACGATCGTTGTATAGGCGACATTTTGGGTTTAGCCCCCCTCCCGTAGTTGACCGCTTCACCAATGCACTCTGTAACGCCCACGCCTCCCTCAAGGTTACCTCACTGATTTCGAAATCCCCTTAAAAATAACTAGCGACTGTCGAACGTTCCACATCTCGGTGCATTTTAAACCTACTGACAGTCATAGCTACCTTCTCTACTCCCCGAGCCATCCTAGATCCTAAAACAACTCGATTTCCTTCTCCCAATTTCTCCGCCTCCGTGGGATTCGCAGCAACAAGATTGATTTCCGTCATCAGCTTAAGACAATAACTGCCTTCTCTATTCAAGGTAGTTACCCACTCGGCCTTCTGCGTAATGCCAGCAGTCGCGTTTCTAACATTTCGCATCACGACGCCCTATCTCTCCAATCAAGTTCTAAACCCCCGCGCTACCCCCTCATTTTCACGTTCCATTCCTCCATACCTAGGCTCGGCAACCTAATCATGGACGCCACTTCCCATTTCGTAGGCTCCAAAGTTATTTGTGAAGCACCCGCGCTAACTTACCGTTGACAGCCCAACTTACGATTCCTTTCTAGTACGCAGCAACCGTTCCACAAAACCTCAGACTTTACTCCCCGGTACCATGCCATGCGGCGTCCCAAAAATGTCTTACGTGCAAACTCACCGGCCCTCATCCCAACCTGATGATGAGAATCCCTGACAACCACACCTGTAGATCTTTTAATCTGATATACATCACTTCCTGCACACTCTTTCCAACCTAATTATATGTTGGCGAAACTGACCGCCGACTCCACGAACGCTTTAGAGAACACCGCAAACTTGTCACTCTAGAAAGAGCGGGCCAACTTAAACGTGACCTCTCCACACACGTATCTAAACACTTCTCCTCTATGAACCATTCCGAACTAAACATGCGAGTACGCGTCGTCAAATCAGGCTTCCATACACACCAACCTCACGCAGAAAAGAAGGAAACAGATTAATTTTTAACCTAAAGACAGAATTTTCTCTTCAGGCGTATACAATAAACTTTCTTTCAGCTATTAGACATTCCCTTTTTTGCCCGCTCCTCTCTCTCTCTCTCTCTTTTTTTTTTGTTGATAATTTGGGCAGTCACGCGGGGGCCCTAAGCTCCCCCCCACGCGCATTCCTCAACTTGTTGACTTTTGATCTCTTGGTCCTTACTTGACGACTTCTCCTCCTACCTCTCTGACTCCACGACGTCGCATCTGTCACGTGTTACCTCTGCCTTTTCTATACACGTTGTATATATATTCTGATCTGTCATCTTCCCTTTAGTATACCTGAAAAGACCGTTTGGTCAAAATGTCATTCCCCTCCTTCCTTTGGCACTTCCTTTCTCTTCGTATCCCAACTAATACACTAACAGTGCCCGGCAGAACCCCACATCTTCATTTTGAATATACTATGTTTTATGCCATGTAACCCACATTATAATTTAAACTGAAGAACTAAGCGCGACAATTTTTTGCGCACGATGTCCTATATATATATATATATATATATATATATATATATATATATATATATATATATATATATATATATCAATAGATTTCAAATTAGTGTACACTTCAAATTTCACGTTTTTCAACTCCGAATTCGTTTACGAAAGAGTTACACGTAAAGGACAACACGGACAGCACAGTTCTGACTTTCAACACAGGATGAATCGCCGACGCTCGCGTATGGAAGGTTGCGATGCTGCGCCAACAATTTTTGAAAGATGCTGCGTAGAGTACGCCGGGCCCAGCGGCTTCGCAGCCGTTCGAAGTGCGAAGGATTCGCGACGACAAAGTAGCGTCTTGCATCTTCAGTAAGCTCACGGTGCTCGAGAGTCCCGCGCCCACATTTCCGCAGAGCGAGCACAGCCGACCAGATTGAGGCGCGGTCGGCTCTTGCGTCGCGATTGCTACGCCGTTGCTCTGGCTACACTCATGACATGTGACCTGGCAGTCGAAGCAGCCCTCTCGAGACTTCATTCGAGTCCAATGGACGACTTTATTGCGCGATGGACTGTCGTAACAAGAGTTGAACTTATTTCGGTAGCGGCGTGAGCAGCGGCTTTATGTTCGTTGACTCCTGCGTCGAGAACGACGAAATATGCACGAGAAACATTAAATATAAAATAAACAGCACGCAGAAACAAAAGCAAACACGGCTGGGACACGGATAAAGTAGAAAACGTTAAGGCTACGAAATACACATACTTACAAAATGCACTGGAAGAGACAGAGATAATTAAATCTAAAAAATTGAAGATTGATATGACGTCAACACCGAGGTAAGGCAATCCGAATGAAGAGAAGCCATCCGAAACTACAATAGTCCTATAGGCAGCTAAGGACGCATTTGTGATCGCGGTAATGAAGCACCGGCGACGTGCTCCCTATTAAGCTGGTTAAATAAAATCCTCGCCCCGAGCGAGTGCATGAATGACTCCTTTCCACTCTCCTACCTCCCCCTTTTAAAACCGCATCGTCTCGATGCGACGTGCCGGGAAACAAAACACCAAAACAAACAAAAATATTGGCAAACTACGGGTGCTTGTACAACACAATCCTATCGAGCGCAATTCATAGTCCTATCGATCCTAGTACGGCTTGAGGCGCACGACGTGGACGACTTCCGGTCGTGGAGGGCGGCGCGATGAAGTCCGTGTTCCGCCGGGCAGCCCCTCGTAGTTCAGATCCCCGAGTCGACGAAGCACTCTGTAGGGTCCGAAGTAGCGCTTCAGGAGTTTCTCGCTGAGACCACGGTGGCGGATCGGTGTCCACACCCACACCCTATCTCCGGGCTAGAAGTGGACGTCCCGACGACGAAGGTTGCAGCGGCCAGTGTCGACACGTCCTTGGGCTTGAATCCGGAGTCTGGCGAGCTGACAGACTTCTGCCCGTTGGGCAACCACATGGACGTCGTCGCTTCCGTCGACAGCCGGTTCGTGCGGTAGCATCGCGTCTAGCATTGTCATTACTTTGCGACCATGAACCAGCAGAAAGGGTGTCATCCCGGTGGTCTCTTGCACGGTCGTGTTGTAGAAAAATATGACGTACGGCAACAACGTCGTCCCATGTCTTGTGCTCCACGTCGACGTACATGGAGATTATGTCGGCGATGGTCTTGTTGAGTCTCTCCGTCAGTCCGTTGGTCTGCCGGTGGTACGCCATGGTGCGCCGATGGCTGGTGTGGCTGAGACGAAGGATTTCTTGCGTCAGCTGGGCCATAAACGATGATCCACGGTCTGAGAAAGCTTAAGAAAAAAACGGAAACCTTTCGGAAAAAATCTGCCAAAGGAAAAGCGCCTAATCGACTACCAGGATCGGCTCACAGAAGCTGAGCGATACTCCAGAAACACCAACCTAGAAATCAAGGGGGTTGTAAAGCATGATCACGAAGAACTTCCCGACCTGGTCAAAAGGCTGGGGGAATCAATCGTCGAGCCAATCGCTAGAAGTGACATTGCGATCTGTCGTCGCGTGCCAACTCAGGACGCCACCAAATCTAACATTATTCTGCAATTTGTAAGCCGCAGCAAGCGTGATGCCGTCCTTGATAAGGCAAAAAAGAAGCGCATTAAGAACTCGGATCTTGGCCTTGACACGGATGCCCCTGTGTTCGTAAACGAACACTATATGCCCATCTCTGAAGCGGGTTCTCGGAAAAGCGATTGCCAAAAAGCATCCATGTAATTGGAAGTATGTCTGGGTTCGAAATGGCCAGATTTTTGCTCGTCAAGCAGAGAGGACCTCACTTGTTCAGATTAACAATGAGGCTGACGTAGGAAAGATCTGTTTATTTAGCTACGCTATCTTGTACAGTCTCTTCCGTTTTTCTTTTTTTTTATGAACTACGTCGAACTTGTGTTGCCGGAAGAACTGAGTCAGTTCTTATCCTCCCAAAATTCTACCCATATCTTTCACTTGAACACGTGTTCACCAACAAATAATCATGACTGTATTATATCATTTCTGGATCAGTGCTGAGTATCATTTGATATGATAATGTTCACGGAAACCTGGTATCAGCAGGCTGTTGGTATGCTCGTTCTGCCGGATTACACACATTTCTTTTAAACCGTAAGCATAAACGTGGCGGCGGTGTCTCAATTCAGGTGAAATCTTCAAATAAATGTGAGCTGTTGGATATTTTTACTGAAATTACAAGTGATTATGAGATGTTAAGTTTGACAATATGGGGCTAATATAAGAGCTGTCATGTACTGCCCACCTTCGGCGGATTTTGAAATGTTTATCTCTTTTCTTGGGCGCTTTCGAGACAATGTATCAGAAAATAACTACCTGGTCCTAAGGGGTGATCTCAACGTTAATATACTAGAGGACTCTTTCCAAACTAAGGCACTCAATAATACGCTGCACCCTAACGGGTTTCGAAATGTTATCAAGTATCCCACTAGAATCACCACATCCACATCAAGTGTAATTGACCTTTTCATTGCCAATATTGCAACCAACGTCAAAGTAACCGGAACCATTAGCTGCGACATAAGCGATCATATTCCAATCTTTTTGACTTTACATAATCATGACCCAAACAAAGGTGCTACTAAATCTTCTGTAACCTACCAGGAAATATCTAATGATTGCCTACTCGCATTTAAGAATGCAGTATTAATCTGTGATTGGACATCGGTTTTCACTAAACCAGACGTGAATGATGCATATAATGAATTCTTAAATATTTTTAAAGCACTTAATGCCCTACATTTTCCGTTTAAAACTGTAACCACGAGCAACAAAAAAATAAGAAAACCTTGGGTAACCCCAGCACACGTAAAAATGATAAGGACGAAAACTCGCTTATATACAACATTTTTAAAGACGAGGGATCAAAATAAACTGCTCATGTTTTAAAAAACGTAGTAACGAATTGACATCTGAGCTTAGAAAAGCAAAATCATCATATTACAAGCAAAAGTTTCATGAGCCCACTAAACAACACCCTGACGTACGTGTGGAAAATCATTAATGAAGTTTTAAATCGTAGTAAGGTTTTCCACCCTATCGGCGAATTAACTATAGACGGTCGTAACATGTCAGCTGCACGTTTGGCGGAACATTTTATAGCTAACTATTCCAATGCACAGGCCAATGTAAATAATGAAAATGTCCTCTCTTTTGTAAAACATACTGATGATACTTTTTTTCTCAATCCAACTGACGAAGTAGAGGTGTTTAACATCTTTCTAGGACTAAAAACAGCAAAAGTATTTTGACATTGATAAATTACAAATAAAGCCAGCTAAATTTGTGATGGATATAATTGCCCCACACCTGGCATATATATACAACTTATCATTATCATCTGGTCAGTTTCCCGCAAGCATGAAGTTGGCTAAAGTCACTGTTGTACATATGTACACATTCATATTCATGAATATGTACATATTCATATGTACATACATATGAACAACTATAGGTCAATATCGGTGTTACCTGTTTTCTCTAAGGTACTCGAAATAATTATTCTTACGCGCCTCAATAATTTTTTTTGTAAACATTCTATATTAGCAGACTATCAGCTCGGCTTTCACAAAGGGAAATCTACGAAAGCCACCCTGTTATATCAAAAGGAAATTATATTACAAAATACAGACAAAAAGGTTCATTACTCTAGGTGTGTTCATCGATTTCAGTAAAGCGTTTGATGTCCTAAATCACACAGTACTACTTACGAAACTTAGTCGATATGGTGTCCGCGGTGTACCAATTGCCTTACTTCACTCATATCTAACAAATAGGAAACAGTGTGTAGCTATTGACGGTTTTTTCTCTTCTTTCCAAAGTGTTCTTTGTGGTGTACCGCAGAAAAGCATATTTGGACCTTTTTTTATTTAACGTCTACATCAATGACCTAGTAAACATCGATAACCAAGTGCAGTTGGTTATATATGCGGATGATACGAGTATGTTTTTCTCTGCGGCCGATGCTGATACACTGTTGTGCCAAGCCAATTTTACTCTTACCAAATTTGCATTGTGGTCTGATACTAACGGCCTTAAGGTAAATACAATGACAGTCTAAAGCAATCTTATTCAGATCGAAAAATAAACCCATTTCAATAAATTACACTCTCTCACTACGTACGTCATCAATCGAAATAGCCAGCCAGCATAAAACTTTAGGCGTATTTTTTTCAGAGGATATGACGTGGGATTGTCATGTAAATTATTTGATAGCTAAACTCTCTCGAGTCGTTGGTACTGTTTCTCGTTACCGCGATGTTTTACCACTCAACATTAAACTTAAAATTTATTACGCATTATTTCAATCCCACTTAAGTTATTGTCACTTTGTATGTGCTACTACAACAAAAACAAACCTTAAAAACAAACTATTACTACAACAGAAAACAATACGATATATTGCTGATGTTTCCTACACAGACCACACAGAACCTTTATTTTTAAAATATCAAATAATTCTGGTTGAACGCATGTATGAGTATCGTTTGCTTTGTTTCATTCCTTTCTCTTCCACACTATTCATTGATTTCTTATTCACTATTTTTGAGCTTGTAAGTAGGGCTGGGCAATTGATCGATTAACCTTCCGATTAATCGATTAAGGCTTTAATCGCGATCAAATTTTTTAACCGGTTAATCGGTTTTTTAATCGGTACTCAAAAGAAGTCCGTTCCCAGCCAGGTGCTATGAGCAAGGTTCAATTCTCGCGCTCGCGAAGCGTCACGTGTCCGAGGATAAACATTACAGTTCTGCCGAGGCCAGACGAACAAGCCGGGCCCGCAATTGATCCCCGCGCGACCGCGAAACTTCACGTGTTGAGGATCTATTACACATCCTGCCCAGGCAAGACAAACAAGCAGAAAAACAAGCTGGGAAGCTAACAACGCCATGGTTACTTGTTCCAGTATTTGGCACGTAAAAATGGACGAGTTCACGAATATGAAAGGCAATCTGGCTGGAAAGTTTGGGTTTAAAGTAAACTCCAGCGGTGAAGTTTTTAACTCGAAGGCAGTCCACTGCATCATCTGCAAAAAGCCGTTTTCGTACAGTGGAAGCGTAAGTTCGCTTCAGTATCGCCTACAAGCGAAGCACCCATGTAGCTGCAGCAAGGACCATCCGCCAAAACGCAGACAACAATCAACGCCTTCTCATCAAGGTTCCTTTCTCTGAAAAAAGAAGAAAGCATCGCCCAAGCTCTGACTTCTTGTCTTCCTGTCGGAGAATGTGGACAAACGTTTTTGTCTTCGGAGCTGGAGCAAAAATATGCGAGTCTGAATCGTTGAACTATATGTATCCTCAATTCTAAATGTCCTTTGCGCCGTGTAACAGAGAGTAAAATAAGTCTTCAAAGGCAAGACGAGTTGTTGCATTCTTTTTAATATATTATTTATAAAAATTAACGCAACCGATTAATCGATTAATTAATCGATTAAAGGGTGGCGATTAATCGGGTTAAAATTTTTAATCGACGCCCAGCCCTACTTCTAAGGCATAGCAGTGATGTCAACATACGCCGCAGAGAAGCATGGGTCCTCGCTTATTCCCGCACAAACTACAACTTACAAACTTCACATTATAATGTACCGCTTGTTAATGTACCACTTGTTTTAAATAAATGCCTCACAAACAACATAAACATATACACGGTTAGCAAACGAGACTAGCGCTATTATACCTTCGTTGTTCCCTAATTAAGTGTTATAATGTTTACAAAGTACCGATTTTTAATTTTTTGTTTTGTTTCATCAAATGTTATGTTAGTAGAATATTTGCACTACCAAGCTGCTGCCAATGTAATAAGGGTCCCAGACCCAGTCAAGCTGTATCAACAGCTTTTCGTCTGGCACTCCTTACAGTGTTTCTGGAA
This sequence comes from Ixodes ricinus, assembly GCA_037355805.1. Taxonomy (NCBI): domain Eukaryota; kingdom Metazoa; phylum Arthropoda; class Arachnida; order Ixodida; family Ixodidae; genus Ixodes; species Ixodes ricinus. The sequence goes on along the minus strand of JAZHYW010019698.1, from coordinate 10,482 downwards.
AATAAAGCTTTGATTTGATTTGATTTGAGATCAGAATTTCGGAAGCGCCGTGCCGGAGGACGATGGACTCGATGAAAACTTCGCGACTTCCACAGCAGTTCCTAAAGGAAGGGCTTTCGTTTCGGCGTACCGTGTGAGATAATCTGTGGCGACGATTATCCATTTGTTCCTTGCGTCGATGGTGGAAAAGGACCAAGTATATCCATTCCGATCTGCTGGAACGGTGCGGTCGGCGGAGTGATTGGATGCAGGAGACCTGCCGGTCTCGTCGGTGGTTTCTTGCGTAGCTGGCACTCGTGGCACGATCGTGTGTAGAGGTGAACGGTCTTCGGCAGCTTAGGCCAGTAATTCCTACGTACGGCTCTAACCAATATGTCCGGACGTCGGGTCGTCGTGGCAGGCTTGAAAGATTTCTGCTCTAAGGTCGGTAGGGATTACCAGCAGCCATGGCGAGCTGTTTTCTCCGAAGTTCTGCCTTGTAAAGTACACCTTGTCGGAAGACGACGGTCAGCAGGGCTCTCGAGAAGACACGGAAAGTAGTACCTCCTCGTCCTTCGAGGTGCTCGATTAGAGCGCGCAACTCGGGATCGTCTTTTTGGCGTCACGCCATATCGCCAGTGTTCACTGCGCCTAGAAAGCACTCGTCGTCATCGTCGTCGCTGCTACCGGGAGATGTATCGACAGGGGCTCTGGACAGGCAATCGGCGTCACTGTGCTTGCGGCCTGACTTGTAGACCACACTCATGATGAACTCCTGCAGCCGGAGACTCTATTGAGCGAGACGTCCTGAAGGCTGCTTTAGGTTCGCAAGCCAGCGGAGTGAGTGGTGGTCCGTAACAACGCGGAAAAGGCTGCCGTATAAGTATGGGCGAAACTTCGTGATGGCGCAGACGACCGCAAGACATTCCTTTTCAGTTGTGGAGTAACTTCTCTCTGCTTTGGACAGCGTACGACTTGCTTAGGCGATGACTCCCTCGGTGCCTTCTTGCAGTTGAACCAGTACCGCGCCAAGTCCTTCGTTACTTGCGTCCGTACGAATGTTGGTTTCCGCATCTTGATCGAAGTGTTCAATAACAGAAGGAGTCTGGAGTCGTTGCATCAGCTCCTCGAATGCGTGCTGCTGCTGCTCAGCAAGACATTGCGGCCCAATATCTTGCTGAGGTGGGAATGATTCTTCAGCAATCACGGCGATTTCGGCGGAGTTCCGAAGTTCCTCGACATGGCCCAAAGCGGCACCTCTCGGGAGGTGTTTCGTTTCTTGTTTGAAATGCGCCACGAGGAGCACGGGTGCGCCCATCCTGAAGTTCAGCCACTCCTCTTGCGATGCCAATTCTTCTCCCCAGGAGCAATTGATGGTTGCCTTCGAGGACAGCTTCGCCACAGGTAGCTGTATCGGTCACGACGGGTACGAAAAACTTGATCGCGGCGGCAGGTTCACGTGGTCGGGGGCGACTCTGACGGTGGCTGACGCTGTTTGTGGTTGCTATGAAGGCGGAACAGGCGTCCGCAGCGTCAATCTCTTCTCACCCAGGTCGATCACGACGCCGTATTTATACAGAAAGTCCATGCCGAGAATGACATCAATAGAGCAGTCTTGTACAACGACGAATTTCACAGGGCATGTTTCGCTGTGAATTCGGCACGAGCAGTGCAACTTCCCCTTTGCCAAGAAGCGCTACGCCTTCTTGGCAAAGGGGGTTTCCTCCAGGTGGTGCGTAGGGGGCTTGCATCACCTTCCGAGCCTCGACCATCCAGGTTCTGTCTAAAAGGCCGTCAGCAGCCCTCACCTACAAATAAACTAGGAATAAGGGCGTGCCCTCCACTTCAGGGAGATGGCACTGGTGCCCCTCCCACCCAGGACAGGCTCTCAAACGACATGCCTGGAATGGTTACTCTGTCTCCTCATGGGGGGAAGGAGCGAGCTATTCGCCCCAAGCCTCTCGAGGAGCCGTCCACGTCTAAGGAGCAGCAGGTCCCCCCCCTCCCGCTGCCTTCACCGTTTTACCTAGAGGGGAGCGGGTGGATGTGAGTGAGTCTCCTTTTATCCGTTTTGCCCCTCCTGATGACTCAAACCTAATGAAGTCATCCCAGAAGAAGCCAACTTTATAGGTAACCACGCCCAAGCCGCCTGAGGGCGTCTAGGCAGAATCCCCTTTTAACATTTGCACCATGAAGAGTTACAGTTTTGTGCAACAGAACTGCCGAGGACTGCTTCACAATATTGACAATGTGCACTTTTTTCTTGATGAGCTGCGAGTTCTATCAGTTGCTTTGCAAGAGACTCATCTCAATAACACTCAAATCAACCTGTTTCGTCGTCACCATGTTTTTCGAAAAGACCGTACATCTCATTCTTCGGGTAAAGTTGCTGTTGTGGTACGAGGCAGTATTGCGTGCATGCCACTTCCTCTTGGCTTACCGCTGGAGGCTGTTTGAGTGCACATTCTTGCAGATCGTCTCACCACTCTTGTCTCACTTCGCCTTCCACCAGATGTTCCGATTGGCTTTTGCGATTTGCAAGGCCTGCTGAACGAGCTGCCGAAGTCTTTTTTAACCTTGGGAGATTTTAAGGCGCACAACTCCTTATGGGGAGGTGCTCAATTGGACAATCGTAAAACATTCAATGAACGTTTCTTTTTTCCTTTTTTTACTTTCATCTTTGCTATGTTTTTTAACAGTAAACAACCAACATTTTATAGTGCGAGCCATGACGCTTTCACATGTATAGACTTGTCTATATCGTCGGCTAAATTACTCCTTGATTTTCATTGAAGGTTTCAGATGACCCACTTGGCAGTGATAACTTTCCCATCGTTCTTGAAAGTCATATTCCACTGCCCACTATTTTAAAACAAATTCCCCCATGGAAACTTGAAAAGGCTGATTGGGGGCTGTTTCAACTGGAGACCACACTTGACCCGTTACTGCTTGAGAGTGTGACACCACAGGAGGCTACTTTATATGTTACCGAGCAGATCGAAAATGCGGCACATAACTCTATTTCCAAGACATCTGCAAACGTCCGAATGCGGTGCAAGCAGCGGTGGACCCAAGAGTGCAGCACAACTAGGCGAAACTAGAAAAAAAGCATGAAACACCTTTCGTAGGTATCCAACTCCAAAAAAAAAAAAAATCTTGATGGAGTTTAGTGAAAGAAAGGCAAAGACTCGGTTGTCACGAAACCTGGCAAAACTGACATCCTAGAAGGAATGTGTCTCTTCCCTGAACAGCGCTGCCTCCACGAAAGAGGTGTGGGACCGCTACCGTAACATTAGGGGTGAATACCGTGGTTTCATTGCAGGGTTAGGCAAAAATACTCAAAAATGTATTTGGAAATACAAATACTGGGATACATTAAAATAGTAGCTAAAATACTGATACTGAAATATATCTGTAAAAGTGTATCGCGATACGTATCGAAAATACATTTTAAATAGAGGCAAAGAAGTCTTTGCACCTACAAATACCGGAATACATTTTAGGGAGGACAGAAGCACAAATACAGAAATACTGATACTGCAATACATTTTCCAAATTTGTTTGAGACGCCAAACGAGATGAAGCTTGAAGTTGGAAATGGAAATTTTTGATCCCGAAATAACTTTCCAGTAGGCTTGGCACTTTGCCTGAAGCGTAGTGGTTTCGGACGACGAGAAGTCTTCCATGGGCTTAAAAAACGTTCCATCAAGGACTGACCGCGGTTCCTTCCCTGACATCCTGTCTGTCTGACGAGGGATGTGAAAAGGCTTCGACATCTTAATAAATTTTATGTCATCCTAAATCACATCCAAACTTCAACACGCCCGTGTCCGATAAGAACGCCCCTGTCAACATTGATCGCATGGCGTCGCGGTGGAATGAACTGGTATTCTTGATCTGTAGGTGTGCCATTGGACATGAAACTTTACCACGCTGCTTCATGAAAGGACAATACGTACTTTCGTTGTAGGTTACCTCGTTGAGGATCGTGCAGGCAGTGTCATTTGGAATTTTCGAGAATAGTGGACCACCTGAAGCATCCTCGAACACATGTCTTATCTTCTGTTACGCTTGAAAAAACGATACGGTGGCATCCCTGTTGTGAAGGTCCTTCCTGCCGACCCTTTGCCACCGACGCTTGGATTGCAGTACTCAAGTTTCGCCTCGCATCATCCAAACAGAGATTTCGTGGATTGCGACCTGATATTGCCGGCACAGGTGCGAGCTCTCTGAGAAACAGCGCACGCGCTCGAGACGAGTCGCAGGTGTACGAAGTCTGGGTCGGCACCGCGAGGCCATGTTTGGCTTCCTTCCTGGGTTTCGGATCCCCAGAGCAGCGGGTCAGGTTCACGTCGGCTGGTGACGTACCCTTGAGCCGTGCAATATCACGGGCGCAGCCGCAGACGCATTCGAATATGTGTTGAACTTCAGTGCGTGAGTCATCCTACTATTTTAAGTCAACCACCGCCAGGCTCGTGATGCAACGGACTGACTCAGCTTTGCCGGCTGGGTGTACTCTGTACGCTAAGGCAAGAGAGACGGTTAGCAGTGGGCAGTGGATGCCAGCAAACAATGACTCAAGAAATCCCTACCTAAGGACCTGCGGCAGAAGATGCTCTGACTCCACTCCTGGCACGCCACCTGGTTCGAGTCCCCGACTACGCAACACTTCTCAGAACAGAGAAGAGGACGCATAGAAAATTAGTTTGGAGAATCGGAAGGAACCTTGGTCAGCATAGTAACAATGCCCTAGCATTTCCTTGACCCTAATGCCCTCATAAGTAAAAAAAATGCACTCGAACTTGTATTTTTTATCGTGGGGGGGGGGAGTATTTTCAAGAAATGTAACGAAAGACATTTCACCCTGATTGTATCGCGATACAAAGAAACATCCAAAATGCATTTCAATACAGGAATACAGATACTGGTGAAAAAAATGTATCGCGATACAGAAATACAGATACGAAATGTATTTCTGAAATACTATCGCGATACATTTGTATCGCGATACTGCCCAAGCCTGTTTCATTGTTCCTCCTATTTTCGCTCCGTCTCCTGCGTCATTAAAGGACATAGGAAATGCACTAGGCATGCACTTTCATTGCCTGTCTTCCTCTTGACAACTGCAATGCTGCTTTTAAGCTGTGCAAGAGGAATGCAGAATGTCAGCGACTGAAGTTATCAGGTGCAGTTTCTGAACCTTACAACAAACCGTTTAAGGTTTGTGAGCTAAAACTATCTCTTAACACCAAGAAACAATCCTCACTAGGGCCAGATTGTATCCACTATAAAATGCTTTGTCGGCTCTCCCCAGAATTGTCTGGACACTTGCTTAAATTCTTTAACCACCTCTGGGAAGACTCCTGCTTGGAAAAGTGCACATGCCATACCGTTCCTGAAAGCTGGGAAAGATCCCTTGAAAGAACGTGGTTGTCCTGTGCTTCACGATCATCTGGTGGGCTAGTTGGTTGATCATTATGATGAATTAACAGCGCAAAACGACAAGGAAGGATAGACAAGGGAGACAGGATAGATCGCTTGTCGTTTTGCGCTGTTAATTCATCATAATGTCCTGTGCTTGTCCTCCGTGATTTATTCTTTCGATTTTAAGTATCCATGTTAAGTATTCATGTTCAACTTCGCTCACCTTTACCAGACCCCTAAGATACATCAAGTTACCGCCTGATTGCATTCACTAGTTGCCTGGGTAAGACATGTGAGAGACTCATTAACAGGTGACTTGTATATTTTCTTGAAACTAACAATATTTTGGATAGGAATCATCCTGTTTTCCGACGGGGTCGGTCCGCCTTGGATCACCTGGTACGCCTTGAAACCTTAATTCGTGAAGCATTTGTAAACAGGCGGCACTGTGTTTCTGTATTTTTTATTTAGAGAAAACGTACGACACTACTTTGAGGCCTTGCATTCTTCAGGATCTCTTTGCCTACGAAGTACGAGGTCGCATGCTCCTTTGCATAAAAGCTTTCATGACGGGACGAACTTTTCAGGGTCGGTTAGGCACACTTTGTCCGAAATCTTTCTACAAGAAAATGGGGTCCCGCAAGGAGGCGTCCTTGGTGGCACTCTTTTTGCCATCAAGGTCAATACGATCGCTAAAGTGATACCACGTTTCATGGCATATTTGCTCTATGTCGATGATTTGCAGATCATTTCTTCCTCTTGCACTCCTTCTAGTTGTGAGCGCTAGCTGCAGCTAGCAATAAATAAAATCAGCAAATGGGCAGACGAAAATAGATTCCGGTTTTCGGCAGGGAAAAGTGTGTGCGTACCCTTTTTTCTCTGGCGTGGGACATCACTAGACCCCGCCTTAAAAATAAACCGAACTCCTATAGCCGTTAAAGCTGAACATGAATTCTTGAACAGCATTTTTGACAAAACGTTAAATTTTAACTCCCATTTACAGCAACTAAAACATAAGTGCTTAAAGTCTCCAAAGATTCTCAAAGTTTTGTCTCACAAAATATGAGGTTCACACTTAGAGTGTTTGTTACGCTTAGGTAACTCTCTGGTGCGATCCCGTCTTGACTACTATGCTGTAGTCTAGAACTCAGTGCGACAATCTTCGCTAAATATGCTGTACCTCGTGCACCACCTTGGCTTGCGGCTCTCGCCACGGGTGCCTTCCATACTTCTCCTGTGCTTAGCTTGTGTGTGGAATCTCACTAGATGTCTCTTGCCTAGTGACGGCAGTATTTAAACCTGAGTTATGCTTCCCGGATTATGTCTGACCTCCGATCATCCAACTTTTACTATTTTGCAGCGATATCGGTACGCCCGTCTTTTTGAGAACAGGCCGACGACTGTGAGACCTTTAAGTTTTCGTATTGGCAGTGATCAGGAATCTCTTGAACTCGACCTTCACGGAATAAAACTCCTTAAGAAGCCTCTAGTTATTGCACCTCGAAAGCTGCTTCCAGTTTTTATGACTGGACGTTTGCACAGTACAGCACCACAAGTTTTTCCACCTATTATTCAACAAGATTTTGTCGAGCTACAAAAGAAATACAGAAACTATGTTAATTTTTATACTGATAGATCCAACGACTCCTCCACCATAGGAATTGCCGTTTACTCTGAAGTATTCTACAAAGGCGCAACCACTCTAAAGCATAGCTAGTATTTTCCCCGCAGAGCTCTATGGCGTGTTGATGGCTATTGGATACATAATGGCAAGCAAAACTATGAAAGCTCCTCTCTTTGGGAATTCACAGTGTGTTGTTTAAGTTCTCTGCTCAGTAAAAGATTCCAAACACAAGCTCGCTCAATTAGTGCGATATGAAATCAATATTTTCTTTGTTCGTGGCCATCATACAAAGTTTTGCTGGATCCCCAGTCACGTGGGAATTTCGGGCAATGAAAAAGCAGACCAGTTAGCTACCTCCACAAGAAATCTTCAGGTGACCTTAAATGGCCTATCATACGAAGATTTGAAACCCCTCATTAAATAAGCACTCCTCCAAACATGGCAGTCTGAATGGGACCTAGACAGTGCAAATAAGCTCCATGTGGTAAACCCAGGTTTAGGGTTGTTTGTGGGAGATTTCATCTCATAAGAATCGCGTTAATGAGGTTCTCCACTGCCGCCTTAGAATTGGGCAGTTTCATGTCCCATGGGCATCTCCTTTGTGGAGGGGACGCTTCAGTCTGTGAGCACTGCGGCGAATCAAGAATGGCCCTTCATATTCCATGGCTCTATTCAGGTCTCAAGCAGAAGCGACGTGCCTGCTTCCCGAAATTTTTCGCATACAATATTCCTTTCCATCCCGCACTCTTAATGGGTGAGCATCCCATCATTCCCTTCAATCGTGTAATTAAATGCTTGAAAAACAGTGTTTTTTTTTCCGCCAATTTTCACTTCTGCATCCCTCTTTCATCTTATACGAATACCGAAACCTTCTTTTTTCCAGATTTGATTTCACAGTGGGCCTTCAAAGACTATTACTCTGAGCAACATTATTTCATCTGTTTGGCGCAATATGGCCTTCGTCACTTTTGCGCCAGTAACCCACCAATAGAAGAATTGTTGGGACGCCCCTGAAGATTAGTCTTTGTGAGTGTGCCCCCTTCTAGCCTTGAAGGAGCTGCTGCCTTTCTACTCTTCTCTTTTTCTCACTCTCCCTAAGCCGAAAGTGTGGTGGAAGGTGCGAACTCGCCAGACAAATCAAGCATAGACTTTTTATCGCTTTACTCCGATCTGTGCGCGCGGGTAATGGCACAAGCGTGATCGCGAGGTTTGACGGATGACAATTAGCCGTTGACAATCTCGGAATGCTTGCTTGAGGACCTAGTTTCGCATCTGGCGCGGACTGCGGGGCTGCTGCGGATTCCGCTTTTGTAGTGAATTGTATCTCTTTCGAAACGTCCTACCCGTATGTCGGCAACAGGCGATTTTTTCAAAGAAGCCCAAGAGATTAATGTGGTGCGTTTAGCATTCAGTTCGGCAAATGATAGCTTGTGCTAAATCGTGTTGAATCGTCATGGACACCTTACTTTCGTTTGTCTGTTTGTGTTGTTGTCCGCGTTTCTAAGCGACTACGTGCAAAGGTGCTGATTTTGCAAAAGTATCAGCGTTTATTGAAGGAAATATTTTTTAAGGTTTAGTAAGTCAAGTAAATTTTAATTTAGGATTTTGTCATAAAAATGACAAGGGCGACAACGCCCAGTCCAACTGGAGAAATATTGTTTGATACGAGCGAGCTTCTAATGAGCTTAGTGTACCTTTATGCACGGAGTATTTTTTATGTTTTCTTTCTTAATTCTGAATTGGGAACATATCAATATTAAGCTTCGATTTTCAGAAAATTGAAATTGTAACAAACTACGATACGAAAAAGACCGAAAGTGAGGCAAGAAATCAAGTTAAAAAACACGCTCTAAATTTCACGAGAAATGAATTCCGAAACACGGAATCCTGTTTATAACCTAACTTTAATGTTTAGTTACAGGGGGAAATTAAATTGGCGTACAGTTATGCACCAATTAATTTTCCCCGCTGCATTCAGCAGGGAAGCATGCACTTTTACGTTACACTTTTTAGACAGTTTTTTTTTTTTCTCGAACTCTTCCTTGAGATATATTCTGTGCAGAAACACGTTATAAATGAACTATGACGATTTCAGTAAACAAAGTCAGCCATTTCTCAATTAAATTAGTGTTTTCTTGAAGTGAAGTCGGTAGTTTGTTTTTTATATTGAGTCTCAGCTCTGAGTTTTTTTTTTATTAAAAAACAGACAAGTGAGTGAAATAGGTTGCTTATGCCGCGGCTAGCCTTCTTATTTTGATTTTTTGGGGGAAGGGGGGAAGAAATATAATGCCACTTTGAGCACCGATTCTAAAGCGTTCACTCTGTGAACACAACATCAAATGTTGGAGAAAAAAGTTGAGCGGCGAGAATTTCCTTCACCAACACTGCTTTTGCCGTGAACAGCAGACCTTAATAATAATCAGTGGCAAGGTACATCGCACATGCAAAAATCAAAGTGAGCTTCTAACGTGCGTAGAGTGATCCCCAAAGTTATCACCGCCTTCCACGAGAGGGTTTATTTTTGCCACGTTTTGGGCTATATTCATGGGCCTACCGGTCGAACTACGTGGTAACGTTTTGACTCAACCCGATCACAACCCAACTGAGGAAGACATTCCAGCCGCTGCATTGACCAATTTCGCTTTGAGTAGCTCGCACTGTACCAATATTGGGAAGTAACCGAGTTGCGGCGTTAAGTGTGAAGAGCGCCGTAAGTGCATAATTTGAGACGCATGTGGAAATCACCACATACCCTATGTGAAGTAAGTGACCTAAGCGGCTCCCGGAAAACGACTCCCTTCTGTTTATAGAAAGAGCGAGGTATTGAACTGTCCCTTTGTACCCTACACTTCCACAAATAACACTGCAGTTGCTTTTAATCAGGTGATGATAAGGGACAGGAGGCTGTCCTTTGATCTGTTGACTGGAAACAGGTAGACGCAACGACGCCGGTACTGCCACGTCCTAATTGATATAGAAATACAAGACTTGCTTTTCTTTTAAAACTGGTGTTTTACTTCTTTTTTCACTGTGCACACTATAATATACCAGTACATTATTCGCTCATTTTGTCCCCAGGAACTTATAAAATAAAAACAAAAAGCCTTAGGAACACTAATGATGAATACGCAATCATCTCCTGTTGTGTGAATTTCAGTGAGAAGTATTTGTTTCTGAAATATCGTGCAAAATTCTTTGTTCTCGGCAAAATTTCTGTTTAAGTAAGTAGAGTACGGCTGCACGAATAGTCGTTCAAATTTAATAGCGCCGTCCCACTCGTAGCCTTCAGAGTCAAAGGAAGGCCACGGTACACCGGGCTCTCTTTGTAGCGAAGAAGCCTCGGAAGACCCTAGCGCTGTTCATTTTCAACTAACAATCACATACCAATAAGATGAACGATTCTGGTGAAAATTAAACAGCCGGTCATTATAGAGTCAGATGGCGCATTATACCGC